>JAHTLZ010000016.1:4496424-4513565 GCA_023846285.1 Phrynocephalus versicolor
AATGATGGACTACCATGTGTATTTTATATGAATCTATGGGTTCACATAGACTTTGTGTTTATGACTACTTGTAACCATGTTGCTTTAATGTAATGTTGTCTATTAATGCTGTAAGATGTCCCTCAGTTTCCTTGTTCTCAAATACTTGAACATGCCTTAATTGTACTGGACGGTATATTATCTTTCATTACTGTAAGTTGCCTTGAGGTCCTTTTCCAAGGAGAAAGGCGGGGTTAAAATACTCTAAAATAAATAAATAAATAAATAAATAAATAAATAAATAAATAAATAAATAAATAAATAAATAAATAGCCATTTGGTCTATTTTGGATGGAATTGGCAACAAGACATTTGGCCCATTTTTAATTATACTGAGTAATTTTTTTAAAGGGAGGGCTAATCTGAAATCTCGGTCAGTGAGAGAATTCTAGCTCCACTTCAACTGACTTTTTCTCCTCAGGGAAAAAAATCATCTGACAACTATGGATAAAGTCTCTCCATTTGATTGGGGGTACTGTTTTTTTGAGGGTTATGAATCACGAAGACAGGCTGCATGTCACACAGCGGGTAAACATTCTTCTTCAGACCATCCTTTTTCCTGTAAAGATAGTGCTAGTCAGTGTGAAGGGCTAAGGACATTTTGTCTGGTCACCATTTTAAATTAATCTCCTTGTCTTCTAGGCTTCACAGCTTTGGTCTTCATTGATTGACTTCTGGTTGTTTCTTGTTTGGAAAGTGGAGAAGCAGCTGGCTTTTCAAGTGTGTGTTCACTTTATGGCGTTTAAAAAATGTTAAGAGTTTCGCTTGACATTTTTGTGGCTTTGCAATGCAGGCTAAATAGAATTCATATTCCGCAATAGAAAGGTCACACATTCATCTGTTTGCAATGTAACTGAGGGTGGGTAGGGTATCGTATAATCCGCTAATCATCATAAAGGAAGTGCTTTTATAGATTGATGCTAGACCGAGTGCCGAAACTCTTCTCATTTTATTCTTGGAATCAGCCAGAGGTTTTTACACTTACGGTGACTTAAACAACACTATTTGAAATGAGCACAAATTAGTTTTGGCCAATTTCATTCTAGGGATTATCAAAAAGGGGATTGAAAATAAAACAGCTTGCCTAGCTGGTCCGGCTCACAGAATACGTAGCACTTCTGAGAATGCTACCTTTGAGGTCCTGACTTGTAGCTTCCTCCTAGTAACTTAAATCTGTCCTCTAATACCCTGCAATATTTGCCAACATCATTAGTGCTAACATGCACTACCACTGTCACCTTGTCCCCGGCACTCTCTACCAGCCTATCCAGATGAGAGGTGATGTCCACAAAATTTGCACCAGGCAAGCAAGTCACAGTTTGGTCCCCATATCCACCAGACACTCCCCACTCTATGTTCCTAACTAGACATGGGCACGACCAAAAAAAATCACATTTCGAGTTTTCGTTTGTCGGAACGGGTCTGTTTCTGGTCGTTTCCGTTTGTCGAGAAATTTTTCAAAAATTTGTCATTTCGTCATTTTGTTTGTCATTTGTCGTTTCCACCGCGATTTAGCGCTATTTGACTTCCCAGAGCATAGGGGTGTCCCGCAATCAGGGCCGGCGCTAGGTGTTTTTGCACCCTAGGCAGTGGGCGAGGTGGGGGCCATGGGCGGGCGGCAACAGCGGCAGGGGGGAGGCGTGAGCGGGCAGGCGGCGGCGCGGGCTGCAGGCCAGTGGCAGCGCGGGCGGACGGGTGAGTGGGCAGTTAGGATATCACTTAGGATAGAGGTTCTGTTCTTGCCTTGCACCCCAAATGTGTGTGTGTGCAAGCAAATTGAAGTTGGGAAAATAGAAAATAAATGGTAGTACCCTTGTATAACAGACAGCTTGTATAACATAACATTTGTACAACATAAAATTCCAGAGATAGGGGGAATTTGCTTAACATAATAGCCTATGGGGAAAATCTGTACAACATAAAAATGGGATTACTCCATTTTCAATGCATTCCTATGGGAATTTGTATAAAGGAAAATTTGCTTAACATACTTTCATTTGGAACGAATCAATTCCTTTATACAATATATTTTTAAAATAAATCCACACCTCCCACTCCCAATCGAACCTCCCCCTTTATCCAATATCAGAAAGAAATCCTCACAAACTGCCAGAGAAGAAATAAAGAATAAACTGCTATTCCCTTCAGCAGACAAAGCTGCAGGGAATCAAAGAAATTATTTTCTAAATTCAATTCCCTCCCTGCCTGCCTAACTTAAATCCTAAAGCCTCCAGACTCCCTCCTCAATCTCGATCGGATCACACCAGCACCAGCAGCCAGCCCTCCTCCCTCAACCACATCCATACACCCGACTGTGATTTCTGGAAGATGCCTCGGCTTTTTATGCCCTCCGAGACATCCAGAAGTGTCAGTTAAAAACCTGGCGATGCCATTGGTGGAATGGTTCAAAAAAATTGCATGGTCCCATCCCATGCCCAGCCCAAATGGGCAGGTCTAAAAAAAATAAAAAATAAAATAAAATAAAATAAAATCAATACGAAGTTTTATCACTATAAAAAACCCACTGCTGCTACTATTAAAATTCAGGCATTTAAAATAAATAAATTTCACATGTTTCTGTGGTGATTTGGTGTGTTTTTTTACCACGATTTCAAAAGAAAAATTGCAGTCACCATTTTGGATCCCTCCCACCGCATGGCATGGCGAGACGACGAGGATGACCCCCCCCAGCCTGGTGCAAGCAGCCCAGGACAGGAGAAGATGGGGGGAAAGGCCGGGGACCCCCCAGAAACCACCCCTCTGGTAGGTGGCAAAGCCTCAGGCAGGCATATATTTGCCTGCTTTTTTGGCCAGGAGTCGGTTTTTTTTAAAAAAACTTTTAAAAACTTTTTCTGTGCTTCACATTGCGCGATCGCCGCGATGCCACAAATGAAAATGAAAAACCTGACCACATTTTTCTTTTTTCGGTTCAAGTTCGAGTTCTGACGGCTTAATTATTGGTACCGTTTCTGTTACATAACGGAAACGGAAAACGGAAACGGAAACGGAAATTTCGCCGAGTCGTGCCCATGTCTATTCCTAACAATCAAATTGCCCACTACCATCCTTTCTCACCACCCCCGAGGTGTATCCTCAGTGAGACTGGGGATCCCCTAGTGGGGACCCAATCTTCTGAAGAAGGGATTCCCACTAGGGGATGGTTTCCCTCTTGTTTAGAAGGATATCCTCCAGCCTGGAGACTTCCCATATGAGTAGCTGCAGAGTTGCCTGCCTGTGGGTATGACAATGCCTGAACGTCCCTGAAAGTCTCACTATGTTCCTTCTCTCCATTCCTCTGCTTCTCCAGTCTGCAACCAAGGCATCAAGTGTGTAAACCAATTCACTGAGCTCTTGGAACGCCTTGCAGCGAAGATATACCCATGACTTTTGCCCAAGCGGCAAATAATTGTACAAAAACCCTGGATAGCCCCCATACCTCTGCTGGCTGCATGCTGAAGGTTATTGAGAGGTTTGTGAACCCTCTTTGTAGGGGAAATGACAGGTAGTATCTGGGGGCCTGGCTTCAAGGACACATGTTTTTTTTTATGTTCTCCCTTAGCACTTATCTTTGCCCTTTAAACAAAATAAATAAATAAACTTTGTTAAAAATTAGTTTGGAGCCTCCCCCTTGGCTTCCCAATTGAACTCCCCCAGGAAACTCCGGTTTGTTCTCCCTGTTCGCTCACTCTGGTCGTTCCCTCCCTGGTTCTGCCTCAGCTTTAATTCCTCAGCTGTGCACTGCTGAGAGTCTGGGAGCAGCAACAGACAAGGACCTCTCCTGTGTTCCCATTAAAGATGCCTCTTAGGACCAAGAGGGAAGCCACTCCTGATGTGAATAATGTGACCTCAACCCTAGTTAACTTACCATTGTAATGTAACTTGCTTATAGCGTCTTTATAGGGAAAAGAGATAAGTTAGAAATAATTCATTACCTATTGTCCATAGTTTCTTCCAAGCAATGATTCTTATTTTAAAATGTTTTCACTTCCCAATTTAGCAGTTAAATTTAACAGAAATTGAAAAGAAATTCAAGAACATTGTCTGAACCGCACAGAAAACAACTAATCCTTGGAGCAGATTATTGTTGTATATGTCCTTTCTTTCAGTCTATATTTTTAAAACCAACATAGCTGTTTGCTCAGTAAAAGCAGACTGACCTTTCTACTGCAGAAAAGAACAGTTGAACAAATGCCAAGCTGAGTAACAGAATTGTCCAGAGAGAAGGTTGTGATGTACAGAATATCTTTCTCATTGATTTGAACACACCAACAAGATTGAGGAAAAAATAATATCAGAATATTTTTCCTGAAATGGATTCCTTCACAACTAGAGACAAGGGCATTTTTTTAAAAAAAATGTTGATTTGTTTTGATACATGATTCTTCAAGGTCAATGAATCACAAACAAAAATTAATGTATGATTTTTTTCTGATGTATTGACAATTCGTAAATTTGGTTTTTTAACTTTTAAACTCTAGAAAATGGCATTTAAAGCACCATATTTTGGAGGAAGCTTCTTGTGACTATCTCCTACAACCTCAGCAAGTTTGGTTAAGTTTGGGTTTTGGATTTCTGAGTTATGCACCAAAAATAGCCCCACCCACCGTAAAGTGTCCTCAGGTGCCTAGAGGCACAAATTGCAGAGAATCCTTCCATGGCTGTCTTCCAGAATCCCTCCACATTTCATCAAGATTGGGGTTGAGACCTCTCAATCATACACTAACAAAGTGTGTGTGGGGGGCGCAAGGAAAGTGTCCTTTAGCAACTGGCTTGGGAAACCTAATCTTCACTAAACTTGGAGGGATCATAGAGGAGAGTCAGACAAAATTTCTCAGCAAGATTGATGTCTCTAGGTATCTGGGGAAAAGCTTCTTGTGGGGGTATCTTTGGGGGTTCATTTCATGAACGAGAAATCCAATCTTCGCCACATTTGGAGGGACTGGCTTACAGAAAGCCAATATTCACCAAACTTTCAAGGTTTGTAGAAAAGAGTCACAGGAAACTTCCCTGAAATGTTGGTGTCTCTAGGTGCCTTGGAGGGCATTTTATAGCCAAATGAATCAATGTTAAAAATGGCTAAAACACATCAATCTGTATTCATTGGGGTATCAATTCATATGAATACAAATGGATGAATTAATGATTTTTGAGCAAATTTTGCAATCCATTCCTTAATTCATGGTCATCTCAAATCATAATCACAGACATAAAAACCCTTGATTTTCGAAGGGCAAACTTCCGTCAGATGAGGAAACTAGTTAGAAAGAAATTGAAGGGGAAGGTTAGAAGAATCCAATCTCTTCAGAGTGCATGGAGCCTGTTTAAAACAACGGTAACAGAGGCCCAGCACAAGTGCATACCACAAAGAAAGAAGAGCTCATTTAAGTCCAAGAGGGCACCGGCATGGTTAACAAGCGGAGTTAGAGAGGCTCTAAAGCGCAAGGAGAGGTCTTTCTGTAAATGGAAATCCTCCCCAAATGAGGAAAATAAAAAGGAACACAAACTCTGGCAAAAGAAATGTAAGAAGATTATAAGAGAGGCAAAGAAAGATTTTGAGGAATGCATGGATAGCAATATAAAGGGTAATAATAAAAGCTTCTTTAAATATGTTAGAAGTAGAAAACCTTCCAGAGGACCAGTTGGCCCTCTGGATGGTGAGGGAGGAAAAGGAGAGATTAAGGAGGACTTGGAAATTGCAGAGAAATTAAATGAGTTCTTTGCATCTGTCTTCACGACAGAAGACCTTGAGCAGATTCCACTGCCTGAATAATTAAAACAAATACAGGTTAAAAGATAGGAGGTTTTAGGACTAATTGATAAATTGAAGAATAACAAGTCACCGGGCCCAGATGGCATCCACCCAAGGGTTATTAGGGAACTGAGAAATGAAATTGCAGATCTCTTAACGGTAATATGCAACTTGTCTCTTAAAACGGCCACAGTGCCGGGGGACTGGAGGGTAGCAGATGTCACACCAATTTTTAAAAAAGGAAGGAGGGGGACCCGGGAAACTACAGGCCAGTTAGCCTTACATCTGTCCCAGGGAAGATGGTGGAAAGCCTCATCGAAGAGAAAATCTTAAAACACATAGAAGAACAAACCTTGCTGAGAGAAAATCAGCATGACTTCTGGAAAGGTAAGTCTTGTCTGACAAATCTTTTAGAATTTTTTGAAAAGGTCAGCAGGCATGTAGATTTGGGTGAACCAGTGGATATAGTCTATCTGGATTTTCAAAAGGCTTTTGACACAGTCCCTCACCAGAGGCTGCTGAGAAAATTGCACAGTCAGGGGATAAGAGGGCAGGTCCTCTTATGGATTGAGAACTGGTTGAGATCCCGGAAACAAAGAGTAGGTGTCAATGGGAAATTTTCACAATGGAGAGAGGTGAAAAGCAGTGTGCCCCAGGGATCTGTCCTGGGACCAGTGCTTTTCAATCTGTTCATAAATGACCTGGAGACAGGGATAAGCAGTGAGGTGGACAAGTTTGAAGATGACACAAAACTTTTCCATGTGGTAAAAACCAGAGAAGATTGTGAAGAACTCCAGAAACCTCAGAAGATTGTGAAGAACTCCAGAAGGATCTCTCCAAACTGGGGGAATGGGCTATGAAATGGCAAATGCGTTTTAATGTAACCAAATGTAAAGTAATGGGGGGGGGGAATCAAAACTTTATCTGTCAACTCATGGGGTCTGAGTTATCCGTGACAGATCAGGAAAGAGATCTTGGTGTGTTGGTGGACAGCTCCATGAAGGTGTCTACCCAATGTGTGGCAGCAGTGAAGAAGGCCAATTCCATGCTAGGGATTATCAAAAAGGGGACTGAAAATAAAACAGCCAACATTATAATGCCATTATACAAAACAATAGTAAGGCCGCACCTGGAGTATTGTGTACAGTTCTGGTCACCACATCTCAAGACATAGTGGAACTGGAAAAGGTGCAGAAGAGAGTGACCAAAATGATTACTGGGTTGGGGCACCTCCCTTATGAGGAAAGGCTAAAATATTTGGGGCTCTTTAGTCTGGAAAAAAGGGATATGATTGAGACATACAAAGTAATGCCGGGCATGAGTAAAGTGGATAGAGGGAAGTTCTTCTCCCTCTCACAAAATACCAGAACTAGGGGACATACACTCAAATTGAGAGCTGGGAGAGGAAGAACAGACAGAAGAAAATATTTTTTCACCCAGCGCGTTGTTAGTCTATGGAACTCCCTGCCACAGGATGTGGTGATGGCATCTGGCTTGGATGCCTTCAAAAGGGGATTGGACAGATTCCTGGAGGAAAAGTCCATCACTGGTTACAAACCATGATCAAGATGTGTAATCTCCAGGCTTAAAACCAGGGTACTTCAAGGGCCAGATGCAGGGGAGTGGTATCAGGAGACAGATATCTAGTCTCATGTGCTCCCAAACGCATCTGGTGGGGCCACTGTGAGATACAGGAAGCTGGACTAGATGGGCCTTTGGCCTGATCCAGCATGGCTCTTCTTATGTTCTTATGTTTTTACAATTATTAGAGGAGTGTAGGAACAGGTTTTGAAGTTGTGATCATCATGACCATCATCTAGGAACTTCAGAGCTAGAAGGGACCCCATGGATCATTAAGTTCAGCCCCCTTCAAAGAGAAAAATCAAATTCTCAACCACAGGCTCCACAGCAGATGGCTAAACCACAGAGCTATCTAGCTGATACACTGGCACCTTGGAAATTGTTCCACTATCTCTCTCTTTTCCTTAACATTTTTCCATAACATTTTTCATAGTGTAGATATCTGTAGGTAGCAAAATAAATAAATCAATAAAAATACTTATTGGTTTCAGTCCATCACTATTTTCTCCTACCAGAGGACGGAATGGTCGGCTCCACGGCGCGGCTGCGCTAGGCGGAAGCCGCACGGACCTACCTCTCACGAGAGGTAGCAAGATGAGAGCCCTTATAAGGGCTTGGAGAGGTGTCCCGGCCTCTCTTTCATCAGCGGCTTGCAGAGGAGGAGGTTCCGGAGCTCTGTTGCCTGCGGCCGCCATCTTGAACACATGGTGGTGCAGGCCCGGAGCCCAGAGGAGGAGGCCGGAGCCGCGGAGGAGCATTGGCGGGGGAGGCACGGCGGTGCTTCCCCGCAGGTTTTTCGGCCTACGAGCCGTGGTGTGGGCGGCGTTTGGGCCTTTTCCAGCGTGGCCTACCGCGCCTCACCGGCTGCCACACCCGCGTGCAGAGCATTCCCCCGTGGGCGGGGGGCCTGGGTGGGCGGACGCAGCGACGGGCCTCGGGGGAGGGAACTCACAAAACAATGCGAGAGAAGAGGGGTGAGATTACCGGCGCCTGGGCGGGGAGAGCCTATAAAGGCTGCTCCCACCCAGGCCCAAGCCTATTTTGCCATCGGCGCATCCCCCACCCACCCACCCACCACTTTATCAGTACTAGCATGAGTATTGCTGGTTGCAAATCGCTGGTTGCAATTTGAGCCGGATAGGAATTTTTGACCCGCTATGGAATTTGCATGTGGGAGCGGGGATTTTTCACCTATCCCATGCTGGTGCTCAGGGGAGGGTAATTAAGGCAACCCGAGGAGCCTATGGTCACAGTGGCAGTAGCGCTGAGGGGTTAGAGCTGGTGAGTCAAATTTGATTATCCCCTGCGGGCGCATCCACCCCCGTCCGCTGCGGATCCAGAAATTACAGCGTTGGGGAAGGATGCACTAACAGGCCTTGCTTGGGCTGCAGGAGGTGAAGGAAGCACCCTGTGGACCCAGGCAAGGGGTGAGAATTTGCTGGCCCTGAGGATCCGCTGAGGCAGCAGACCTCCAGGGGGGCGTGACTCACCCTAAGGCTCTTCAGTCGGTGGGGTCCTGGGAAACCCCATGGAACAGACTCTAACCTGTGCTGCGGCAGGCCCCTCAGAAAGGTATGTTTTGGTTATCTGTTGATTTTGCAATGTTGAATAAAGTGTGGCCCCAGTTATAACCCATAAACTGTCTCGTGTGCTTTTTCGCCGTGGGGGAGCAAAAGGATTGTAAGCAGAAATTCAGAAATCTGCAACAGAGTTGAATTGCCACCCCCCAATGAATTCAAAGGGCCTTCTCTCTATTGTTATTTGTTACACTTAGCAACAGCATTTCAGATATCAACTCAAGGAAGAACATGTTGACTTGCAAAGGATTCCAGTCACAGAAAAAGAGAGAGGGGCAATGAGCCCGGTGGGCTTGATACTAGGTGAGATGCAAGTGGCCAATAGTGTGTTCAAGTAATGTGTTATATTGGTTTGAGTGCTGGTATAGGAGTTTGGAGACTGAAGTTGAAGTTCTCATTTAGCCATCAGACTCCCAATGGGCAGTGTAAGCTAATTTATTTATATTCTTGTTTCGAGAATAAAATCCCAAGGCATAAAACCATGTAAGTCAGTTGTGTTGAAATCACAAGGAAAGGGGGAAGAAAATAAAAATAAGCAATCAGCAGTTCATCAGTCTTGTCCCAGGTCCATCTCTGTGCTGCTATCCAAGAATGATCTGGGTCTAGAGGAGGGAAATGAAACTAGGAAAACTACTCCTTAAATATCACACTTACCTTGAAAGCCCTATTAGGGTCACTAGCAGTCACTTCAAACTTGATTACACATAGTACATCCCCTTATTGGGATATCCGGAAGACTCTTCTTCAGTCCCGTCTTGCAGCAAACTCAGGGGAGGCCAAGGAAGTTTTGTGTTCTACACCTGCTTGCAGATAAAAAGCCAGATGTAACTGTGGTGGCGGCTAAATTCTGTGCCTCAGCCATGAGGCATCGCTCTTCCCTGCCCACTTCAGGTGGCGAGGTCAGATGATTGGCAATGGCCATTGTGTATTTATCCTTACCTCTTCTTATGATGTGGGTTGGAGGTGGTCTAGAGCATGGGCATGGTCCCAGGCTAGAGACAATTCTAGACCTATTGAGTTGACTACTCTGTTATTGGGCCTACTGGGCTGGGAAGATTTTACCTGCTCTGGCTTTTATGTAAAGGTTATGTTATGCTTGTTCTTGTGTGCATTCTTTTATTGTTTTTATATGCTTTTATTTTGGTTTTATCTGGAATGTATTTTGTATTTTGTCTAATCAGTGACCGAAATAAAGACCTACCTACCTACCTACCATACCTACCTACCTACCTACCTACCTACCTACCTACCTACCTACCTACCTACCTACCTACCTACATACATACATACATGCATACATACATACATCCAAAAGCACCGATCACTTTCTAGGCTCATTCATGGTACAATGCAATGCGGGACCCAGGTCCTGTTTTTCAGACACCGACTCCAGCACTAATACTTTATAGCAATGGAGTTAATCCTGATTCTTGAATTCATTAATACATTTTAGGCTAAGCAAAATCTGTCTATTACCTCTCTGTGCATGCACGCACATGTGCACATACACATTTACAGCTGCTGCTGTTCCCTATGTGCAAATTTCCTTTTGTGTATCAGGGCTGACGCATATCAGTATTAAACACTGGCCTGTTTATCAAGCACAAGAATTTTTCCACCTCACTGGTTGTGGCCAGCTGCCATAGAACTCGTGATTGGTGCCTATGACTCGGCAAGTGTGAGAAAGAAACCAACGGGAGCAGAAGAAACAAGGCTCGCATTGATCCAACCAGACAAAAGTAGAACTGTATGAAATCACATGCACACGTACAAAAATCAATAGCCTCTCCTACGCCGCTCACAGACACCAGCAAGTCAGACCAGACATGCTCTATTTATTTTCCTGATAGATTCCTACCATAATCTGTTTCAGATTGTATGGCTCTTAAAAATATTTGGACAAAGCATAAGGACCACCACTGATATCCACACGGGCACACTGGTGCACGCAGGCATACAGAAAATGTTTATCCATGTATCTTTTTTCACTCGATGGGTGTCACTTTGTAAACGGACACCGCTGTGAGGGTTTCCCTTTTCATTTGCCAGCCTCCAAAGTAAACCATTCTTGGAATTTCTCTGGCCTGTGGAAATGTAATTTTAACCAATTAAGACACACCACCACAACTACCTTACTTATGAGACGTTTGCACTGTTCATTGATATTTCACTCCTTCCCTTTGCAGTTCTAGATCACATTAAACATTGCCTGGACAAGTGTGAAACACCTGAACTTTGTCTTCTGTTCTGACCATTTCTTCACAGTTTGGGCACTCTCTATCAGATAATTTGGCACACAATGCAACTTGATAAAAATCAATCAATGTAACTTTATGCTGCATTTGCTGTTGTTTATTTTGGTTTACATCCCCTGATTTTTAAGTGCACAAACCAAACCCTTTCTTCTGACATACAGGCAAAGTAACAATCTAACAGTGTTATTGACTCTTTAGTCATTTATGTTTGGTTATTTTTAATTGCAGATACAAGAGATTGAATCTAGATCCACCTGCACACAAATTGTATGCTGCACTACTTAAAGTAATCCTTCCTTCCTGTAGACTGTGAATTTATGTAATAATAGTAACAGATGTAGTTTACAACTAGTCGTGAACTGAATTTAACTGCAACTTCTTCTGTTGTGAGTACACTTGAACCCTTAGTGTCTAGATCAAGGGAAGTGATAGTACCACTCTATTCTGCTCTGGTCAGTCCCCACCTGGAGTACTGTGTCCAGTTCTGTGTGCCTCAATTTAAAAAGGATGTTGACAACCTCGAGCGGGTGCAGAGGAGGGTGACCAGGATGGTTGAGGGTCTGGAGGAAATGTCTTATGAGGAACGGCTTAGGGAACAGGGAATGTTTAGCCTTTCAAAAAGAAGGCTGAGGGGGGAATATGATAGCTATGTTTAAATATTTGAAAGGATGTCATATTGAAGAGGGAGCAGGTTTGTTTTCCATGGCTTCAGAGACTAGGACTCGGGGCAATGGTTTCAAACTACAGGAAAAGATATTCCATTTGAACATTAGGAAGAACTTCATGACAGTTAGAGCTGTTCGGCAGTGGAATATGCTGCCACGGAGAGTGGTGGAGTCTCCTTCCTTGAAGGTTTTTAAGCAGAGGCTGAATGGCCATCTGTCGGAAATATTGTGATGGGGTTCCTGCATGGCAGGGGGTTGGACTAGATGGCCCTTATGGTCTCTTCCAACTCTATGCTTCTATGATTCTATGATTCTTATCAGTTGTTGAATGCACCTTCAGTTGATACCTATGGTGTGAAGACAGCATTTCAGCAACAGGATGTTGCTAGCTGCATCTCTGGCATGCAAATATAATACTGTACCGAGAGAGAGAGAGAGAGAGAGAGAGAGAGAGAGAGAGATTAAAACCTCCCCTCCTCTATTTTTATCTGCTGTGCCATGTTAATGTTTTAATATATTTTCCTATTGATGTAGCACTATTCTAGATAAATAAGTTACATTGGAAGTATTATGTGTACCATGCTAAATAGATGTATTGCTGTAGTGTTATGTCACTTAATTCACTTAAAATGAACAAATCAAAGTTGCCAAGGCCTGCTAAATGATAGCAAAGGCAGGGAACGAGGAGGGAAGCAAAATGTCATTAATTGAACAATGAACAAATTGTAGTCATCCAAAATCATGTTTGGACTTACTCATGGGAGAAGAAATGTTGATCAATGTGGACAGAAGGATAGCTCAAGTGAGAGATAAAGCAGATCCCACTATATACTAAAATGCTTTATGAACAAACCAGATTGTTCCAACTTTCCCTATCTAGACATGCACTCTATTGAGTAGCTGAGACTTGCAAACATTTCCAGGAAAAGTGTGGATACATTTACATATGCACCACTTTTCTGATTAAAAAAGGGGAGAGAGAGAAAGGTATACTTTCTGGAAATTGAAAAGGGCTGACCCAAGCCCAACAGAAGTCAGTCAGAAGAGAAAGCAGTTGCTTCTTCCTACAGAGAACAACATCAGTAAGGGAACGGCCAGTTCTTTTGTTCATTTCCATAAAAGTGCCCTGACCCTACCCTCCACATTTCTTCCAGCATAAAAGCAGAGGAGGGAAAACAACCAAACTGTGTGTTTTATGATTTCCCATGGTGAAATGTTCTGCTCCCCCACTGAAAAGGATGCATTACTATAGTTCTGAGTTTAAAAAAGGAAACAAAAGGAATGGTTTGAGAGATTTCCGAAGCATGGGAGATTGTTAGTGCCACAAGGGTAGAATTTTTGTTGCTTTTATTTCATTTTCCTAAAATTTACTCTGGCACACTCGGTTCAGAAAGAAAAGTTGAAATGGATTTTGTAAGCAGTTTGTACTGAGCTATAATTACAAGCTGAGATTAATCCTTACCATACCCACACTGCAGGGCTGATTCAGGCTATTTGCCATAGGAGAGGGCGATATGTACATATACGTTTTAGAATAATATATAAAGATTTGAACTTGACAAGTTTTAAAGTGAAATGCAAGGCAAATAGTTGGAGGATCAAAAAGAAAGGGAGACACACACAGACTAGACCTTGCATTTTTCTGACAAGCAGCAAATGCTGACTCCTACACCCACTCCTGTCCTCCCCCCCAAAAGGGAGACATTCCCACAGAGGACAGGCCAAAAATAAATAGTAAGCTTACACGGCTTTTGGGCTTAAAGCTCTTGAAGTAAATAACTTATACCTTAGGACAGGCACGTCCAAACTTCGGCCCTTCTGGTGTTTTGGACCACAACTCCCAAAATTCTAAGCTCAGATTGCCAATGACAAAGGACTGTGGGAGTCATGGTCCAAAACATCTGGAGATCCAAAGTTTGGACATGCCTGTCTTAGGAGATCCCCCCCCCCCCCCAAAAAAAAAATTAGAATTGGAAAAATCTCACAAATATCTCAAACTGGAAAAAGTTCAGAGGAGGGCAACAAGAAAGGTAGTCCTACAGGATCTGTTCTCAGTCAACCCTGAATACAGGACACACAACAATGGGCCCATGTTACAGCAAGCCAGAGTTCAGTTGAATATCGGGAAAAACTTTGTGATAGAGAAATGCAACAAAGGAATCAATCGAGAAGCGATAAAGGCTACAACACTGGAGGCTTTCTGTGGAACTTCAGTAAATAACCTGGCAGATATCCTATGATTTGTATTCCTGCCTTGAGCAGGTAGATGCACTTGATGGTTTTATAGCCCCCTTCCAGCTTCATGATTCTATGATTCTAAGATAGAAGCTAGAAAAAACACTCCAAAATGATATCATGGGGCCATGATCCTGCCACGGTTAAATGCTTTGAGCTGCTCAGTTTATGATCCACAGTATAACATGGAAATAGGTAGTTTGGGAAGGAAGGTAGACAGAGGAAACATGCTTCTGTCAGGATTGTTGTGCATGCCTAGATCCACCCCAATGTTCTAACATTTGCCTTCTGGGTGATAAAATAGCTTGTCTTCTAGGAGACCACTAGCATGACAGTACTGCTACCTTGTTGTCCAAGAAATAGGGTCCATTCTGCAGCTGGGCTTGCTCCGGGGGGGGGGGGGGGCTTTGCCCCATGGCCAGAAGGAGACGTGAGACAGACTAAGTCTTGTAGGAAGGAGGGCTGGGAGAAGGCTACTTAAGCCTTGCCCCATCCAAGATTGGCCACTCATTTCCCACGGATCCCACCCACCCACCGTATAACCACTATGAGCTTGTCTGGTCACCTGTTGGGGCCAGATAGGAATTTGTTACCCTTATCACCAGAATTGGCCATTAGGTAATGGGTTTTTCCCACCTATCCCATACTGGTTGGGGGATTTGGGGTTTTGTAGGCTTAACTAGGTCAGCCATTTCCAAACTTCAGCCCTCCTGATGTTTTGGACCACAACTCCCAGAATTCCAAGGCTGTATTTCCAATAGCAAAGGACTGTGGGAGTTGTGGCCCAAAACATCTGGAGGGCTGAAGTTTGGACATGCCTGAACTAGGTGGTTTGTCAGGTTTTGTGCCATGATCCTAGGTCACACTAGCAGGTAGTGCGGAGGCCCAAGTTATTTTCTGTTGTAAACTTTTCAGAAGTCAGAAATTCTCACCACATGAGTTAGAGACGAATAATAAAAAAAAATACAAATGGGAATAAAAATTAAAATAAGCATTACTCATCACCAACCATATGGTGGTTGGGGAGGTGTCAGGCAACCTTGGTGGCTCAACCATGACTCCTCACTACCTTAGCTCCCCTTCTGTTGGTTTAATGTTACCATTACACTAATAAAGTGTGGCCTGTTTAACCCCATCATTCACGTCTCACCTCTCATTTGGGCATGGGGGGGGGCAAAGAAAATGGGAATAATTTTTCAAACATCTTCTGTAGTTGCTTAACTCATTTGGTGAGAATTTCCAACTTCTGAAAAGTTTACAACACAAAACAATTAGAGAAATTGTAATTAGAGAATGAATTAGAGAAATGTAGTGGTTAATTATCCCACCTTACCAGGAGTTCCAGTGTATAGCTCCAGGAAGGCAATACCGATTTAACGGTTTGTACTGCTGCTCTCTTTAATAGATAGATATCATTTTTACAGCCCCAAAGCACAATTTTTAGGAAGGAGGTGGAACGGTTTTGATCCAGCTTTTTAAAAAAAACACATTCCAAAATATTGAGCTGAAGAACCCTTTAGGAGCAGCGCAAAGTGATTCTTTCAGTCTTTATTTACTGACTGATGAAAATAATGGGGAAAAAACACACACGGGCGCTTTCTTGCATTTTAAACTGATTATATAACCCGGATATTCTTAGACAGCCTTGTGATGAGGTGGGTGGATCTGAAGTACAGACATAACTTTGTTCTAGCTTTGTGAAAGGCTTTAAATCATAACAAGTTGAAAAGATGCATATATAGTCAAGGAGAAAAGAGGCAATTTATGAAAAGAAATATGTGGGTGGGTGGAGAAGTGTGGGCAGGAGTTATCAAGAATAGAGACATTGTTCACAGTATTTATCACTGTTCAAGACAATAGCTTGCACTAGGGACCAACTAGAACATTATCAGACCTGTGTACTTGACAAAACGGCCCACATTGGTTGCATTAAAATGTTTCTTACAGTTTCATATCTTCCTGACATTGATTTATCATCCCCTCTCTTCCTCCAGGGAGTTCAGGAACATACGGCTGTCTTAATAATGGGTTTTATTTGTTCATCCTGTTCACTATGGTCTGTCCCATTCATAGGCAACTGTTATGAATTTGGAGAGTACTTGCTGTTCTTCCATCTTTGGGGGATCTTTGTGCCTGCCGCAAAATAAGGAAGATGACAGTGCCACAGGCAACCTTATTGACAGGTCATCTCACATCCATACAGTACACATAGAATGCTGGGCAGTGAGCTACCTGGTAGAACTGGGTGTCCACTCAAAACTGTCACTGGGGGAACCTGGACAAAGGAGACTCAGGCCTCAGGCCTCAGGAATCCAGACAAAGGCCCTAGAGGAGGAGGCCTGGGCACTTGAGCAGACAACCCAAGAGAATGTGTGGAATCGAGATATAGGGGAGGCACTGGAGGCAGGAGGGAAGATGCCTTCTGAAGAGAAGGAGAAAGTGGACCAGGGAGTTCACTTGGAACCCCGGTAGAGGAGGAAGAAGAATTGCTGGAGGAGACTACTTAGACGGAGGAACTGGACGAGGACTTAGGTGAGGAGGAAGACCCCCCTGAAGAATTCAAGCCTTCTGGGCAATGGGAGTACATCTACCAAGAGGACTCTTGGGCCTGAATTCAATTATCCAAAATAGACAATAATAGCACTCCTCTGGTTGCTACCTCTGAGTGATCACAGACTAGAAGGGACAGGGTGCCAAACCATGGTCCAGCTGTTTGTCTGTCAAACAAATAATGCTGAACTGCAGTGCTGAACTAGGATGGATGTGGACAAACGGACAAATGAAACCCAGACCTGTGCATAAATTTAGCTTGTTGAAAGCTGTCTCTAGATCTTCTGAGTAGAGATGGGCACGACCAGGAAAAATGACGTTTTGAGTTGTTGTGTGTCGGAGCTGGCCCATTTCGGCTCGTTTCCGTTTGTTGCGAAATTTTTCAAAAATTTGTCGTTTCGTTTGTCATTTTTTCATCTGCCATTAGTACTGGTTGGGGGGATAGCGGGCTCCTGGAGGCACCTCTCTGGGGTGGGTGCCTCCTCTGGCC
>JAHTLZ010000016.1:4520824-4553024 GCA_023846285.1 Phrynocephalus versicolor
GTGTGTGTGTGTGTGTGTGTGTGTGTGTGTTTGCTCCTTCTTTCCCCCTTATTATTGCAAATTTCCAAGCCAACCAAAGGGTGCCTATTTCTTCACAGGCAAATCTTGTCTGTCATTTGCAAGAAGTATGCACAGGAGTTTCTCATATGTCAACATGGGCATTCCCTCCTTTTAGCCAGGTAGGTTCTTCTTGTGGAGTCCAATGATTCAGATGAGATGGGAAAGTGGTGCACCCTCAGCCAGCAAACAAGTCAGGGGAGGAGTATTCACAGTGGACTCAGAGAAACAAATTTAAGGTCAAGATAAAGAAATTCTTACCCAAAGTGAACAAGCTAAGTGCAAGAAGTCATTGTCATTTCTGAGTTTAAGAGTGAACAAAGACAACAAGAATTCAGGGATTCCAGAATGCCTGGAATCAAAGATCGTTTCAAAGGAAAGAGATGTGCTGTCTTCAGGAATTTTGGAAGACTGTGTACATGCTGTTAGGCAAGAACAGACAGCCCTTCCCAACACACAGCAGTAACAGCTCACAGAAGTTTAGACAAAGCCCTTCTCCCAAGAAATCTCCATTCCAGGGAGTCCCTTTACTGTAAAATGCCTCTTTTCAGCTGCACTGTTCTGTCCTGCCTCTTTATCCTCAGCCTCTCTTAGAAACATTGAGATGGCTCAAGCTCAGACTTTTCTATAGTGTTCTCTTCATGTGATGGAGATAGACCATCTGTCATCTTCTCAGCTCTTCTTATATGTTCTAAAAGCCTTCATGCTGGGAGCTGAGTGCAGGACCCATGTGATCCAGCAAGCACCAAGCCCTTCCCTTTCTATCATCTACATGAATATATCATTTCTGTAAGAAGGTGCCAGGTCACAAGTGCACTTCATCTCTAAGGGCTTGGGTATATGGCCTTGGATTGGCCTGGAACATGATACGGGCTTAAAGTGGCATGGTGCTTGCATCCACATGGCACATGCACTATAAGGTGGTTACTTCACGTCCTTCTTTGCCCCCCCCCCCCATGGCGGAATAACCACGTGAGACCAGACGAACTCATACTACTGCTCAAAGTGGTGGGTTGGCGGGCAAGTCGGTCGCCGAAAGAGGCCGGGGGACCGTGTGGCCAGCCCTTATAAGGGCTCGGTTCCCCCGCCTCCTGCGAGACTCAGTAAGCCTCGCGAGGCTTCTGACCGGGGTGGGGGCAAAGCAGCTCCGCGTTGCGCAGCCGTGCCATGGAGCCAGACCTTGTTCTGCAACTAGTTTTGTACCGTGACAGTGTTGGTTGTGATCATGTGGTTTTGTCCCTGTTTCAGTGCTCCCACGGTCGTAATAACTTGTCTCGTGACAAGTGTTATCTCATGGTCTTGTAACGTGATAAACGGTGGGCTTAAAAAATTCTTTTTCTATATTTTGCTTCTGAAAAGTAAAAAACAAAACAAAACGGACAGTTTTCTGAGAGAAACAAATGTTTTGTTGTGTGACAGTCGTTACTACATGGTGTCTTGTCTTGGAACAGAAAGCGGGAACAAAGAGTGACAAGGGAAAACCCTACCCCAGCACCAGGTACAGGATTGTCCCATTTAGAACCTGTTCTGGCGGCATGGTCGAGACAAATTTCAGTAGTTGCATGACGGACATGAAGTAACATTGTTTTGTACTGCTCCTAAGCGCAACACTAACAGAGACAAAATGGATGTGAAGTAACCACCTAAGTAACTTTATTTGGCCTGCCTCCCTTAAGATAAGAAGCAAACCACAACAAATAAATCCTTCTAGCTCCCTCTTGTCCCCTTTCCTTTTTATGGGAAGCTTTCAATTTCTCCCCAAAAAAGATAGTGTGTATCAGTGCTGCTTTGATAGACTTAAAAAAGCAGACACCTTGTTTTCTTCCTCTACTTCTCCACCCAGATGCACAGAGAAAAATACAGAGTTATTAAACCTATATAAACACTTTCCTTTCTCCCCCTGCTCCTCAAACAGTGAGTTTTTTTAAAAAAAAACAAAAGCTGATTAGCCTAACACTAGGTGTTTTATTGAAAAAAGGAGGAGCAGAGGAAGATTCTCATTTCACAGTATTTATTTATTTATTTATTTATTTATTTATTTATTTATTTATTTATTTTGAATATTTTACCCCACCTTTCTCCTTGGAAAAGGAGCCAAGGTGGCTTACAATAATGAGGGACAATATACAGTCTGTAACATTTAAAGACATATTCAAGTTAAGAACAGGGAAGCTTACTGCTTTCGGAAAATTGGAACTAAATGGTAAATATAAAGCAGCAAGCTCTGCTCTGATTTGATCCCATTAATCAAATGTGCTGAAAATGAACCAAAATGGAGTGAATATACCCACACCTTTGAAAAGTATAGCCCCTGATGGGGAACCAGAAAGATTTGGGTAGGAAGACTTGGGACAGGCAGGTTTATACTGAGTCTTATGTTGTCTGTCTATGGACACGAAGAAGTAAATCAATCCACCCACAACTCACTGCAACAGCAGAATAGATGCCTGTGTAGTCAACCCCTAACTCTCTTCCTACTTGTACCCCCTTTCAAAGGGCACCCTGAGTGATGACAACACCAATGGCAGCAGCCAAGATGATCTAGACTAGAGAATGCTCTCTTCTGCCCACAACCATCCATGCTTGTTGACAAATGGCCCTGACAATTGCTTCGTGTTTGGGTTAGCAAAGGTCAAGTGACGAAAGAAAAAAGATTCAGCTTCTGCAATTTTTCCTTGCTCGATGTCACTCTGCAAATGGTAGTGAGCACAAGAGGGTATCCCAGAGATAGATCATCTTGACTGCTGCCCTTGGTGCTGTCAACATTGAGACTGCCTTTTGCTCTGTAAAGCTTGGTGTCCTTTCATTCTGCTGGCAATGAGGGCAGAATAGTGTGCACCACCCACAGGCCCTTTCCTGGCTTTTTGGATCTTGAGTACAGAAGCACAATACCCCACATTCATAAACCAAAGGGTGTTTGAAAAATTGAAATAATGTTTGTGTATCTGGCTTTTCTTTGGTAGCTAAGGGCAGTTTTACACAACCCCTAAAATCCAAGGCAAAGGGCTCCCAGATGCGGAGCTTAAAATTGTTTTCCCACCAGCTGCGGAAATTAAAAAAAATTAAGTACAACCATGCCCACCTAAGCGCATCCCAGCGCATTTTCCAAGTACCTGGTCTCCAAAGGTGAATTTTTTTTGATGCGGATTGCAAAGCAGTGAGTGCCGGGCTCTCCTCGCCTTGTTTCTTCCCCCCCCCCAACCCCTTTAAGAGACTGGAATGCTTCCCAGGGCAGCTCCAGATGGCAGAGCGGAGGTGAGCCTGCATTCTTTTCTCCCTTTTTTTCTCTCTCCTCTCACACAAACAGGAACAAGGGAGTGCGGAGGGGGGAACACAGCAAGAGGAGCAAACCCCCAAGAACTCTGGTCTGAATTTAAGTCACCAGCAGATCTTAGGGGTCGTGTAATAGCGCCCCTACTTTAAGAAAGCATTCTGTGTAGGGTCTACTAGTCTGGGTGCATGCCAGCAATAAGTCAGGCCGAAGATCTTAAATGCACTATTTTAAACACTGTTTCAGCAGGTATTGTGAATTTAATTGCTGTCTTTATTTAGCTAATTGGCTAGAGTTTCCTTTAGAAATGATTTTTTCGCATTTTGTAATAAAATTGATTGCAGTGAATTGCAACCTACAAATGCTATTATTATAATGAATAGCAACATATAAATGCTATGAAAAGGATATCAAACATAGCAGTGGGTTCTTATTCAGAAAAACAATCTTGTTAAGTTCAATGGGATTTCTATCTAGTTAAGTCCATAATGAGAACTACAGTCCATGGAAACCATAATTGTCTGTATCAGCATGGTTAATATTTTAATTCCCTTACTCCTGAGAAAGTACTGGCTTCTAGTGAAGCTGCAATAGAAGTAGCAAGGAAGAGGGGGAAATCCTGATTTTGCCTTAAAACAAAGTTTGTGGGATACACATACCTTATTTTCAGATTGTTCAGCATTTTCAGGATACTTTTAGGACAGGGTGTATATATTTTTTCCAAATTGAAAAAATACCTGGGTGTTACAGTTTGAAACCATTTGTGACTTTCTGGAAGATGCATCACCAGAATTCAGTAGAGAACAGGCACTGAGGTGCAAAAGGGGGGGGTCATGGGTGTTATGGTGTGGGATTTTAACCCAGTGATTTCAGCTCTTAGACAAGCAGGTGGGAGGCAGCTTCTTCAAGTAACATTCCTTATTCAAGGCAGAGCAAAACTGGAGACTGAGGGGAGGGAAGCTACATTTATAGGGAGGGACAGAGAACCGGTGAGTGAAGGACACATTTTGGAGGGAACAATTTCTAGCAATCACAAAGCTGCCTTTTGGCAGGAACCAATAAAACTAAGAATCCAAATGCTGCAACTTAAATGAACCAATATTAACTGTTTCTTCTGGACAGGAAGGAAGTTACTTTACCCTTGTGGATTCATGCAACCATAACAATGATATGATTCCACTCAGAGTGAACTGAATCAATACACAACAATAGGTTGTCTTACTTTAGTCTACATGAAGTCCTCAGTCTTTTGGAAATTGTCAGGTCATATTAGACATAGCTGCAAGCCTACTATATTTCATATCACATAACAAGAAATGAAGGGAAGCGGTCAACCACTTTTGATTGATCACCACTTGGAAAACCCTGGAAATTGTAGTAAGAGTCTTATTTATTTATTTATTTATTTATTATTGCATTTATACCCCGCCCATCTTCCCGTAGGAACTCTGGGCGGCTTACAGAGTGGCGACTAAGCGCGACAATATACAACAATCCAACTGTACAGAAATAAACAAGAACAAACAATTAAAACAGGTACACAATTTAAAATAATCTAGCATCCCAGTATCGCCAGCTGAGAGCAAGGTGAGTCATCATTAACTTGATGGCACATCATAATAATAGCAGGTTGAATAGTTCAGTGAGTTAATTTTCTGATTGTGGAGTCAGACATTGGGAGTTTGATTCCACACTGTGAGCCCCAGGAGAAGATCCAGCCTGCCCAGTCCCAGTATGTTCTCCAGAAAAAGGGAAATTACTTTCTTGTTACCATAAACTAGATTTGACATGTAATTGTTATTATTACAGTAAATGCCCTAACATTTCTAGAAGCAAGATAAAATAATGAAAGTGAGTATACAGCAGTGAACACAGAGACCACAGTAACTAGTGCTGTTATCTTAATTTATTATACTTTTATTTATTTATTTATTTATTTATTATTTGTTGCATTTTTATACCGCCCATCTTCCAGAAGGAACTCTGGGCAGTTTACAGACGAAAATAAAACAACAATGTATAACAGATAAGGGAAAAAGGGAGAGAAAAAAAGCAAATAGGATAAAGAGGGAGAAAAGGGAGAAACCCACAAGAGGCAAAAAAAAAAAAAAGAATTAAATGAAAAGGTCACCATATGCCTCCTTAAAAAGGAAGGTTTTCAGAGCCTTTTTGAAGGCGGGCAGGGATTGTTCTAGGCGCAGCTCACTAGGAAGATGATTCCACAATGTGGGGCCCACCACAGAGAAGGTGCGGTTACACGTGAGCGATTTCCGCACCTCCCTGGGTGTGACAACCCTAAGTGAGCGCGCCTGCACCATTCTAGTGGGACTGATCCCAGTTGACCTCTGGGAGATACGCTCTGACAGGTATTCTGGTCCCAAGCCATGGAGTCATTTTAAAAGAATTAGAGTTTCAATTAGAGATGGGCACGACTCAGAAAAAAAATTTCGTTTTCGTTTTCTTTTTCGGTTAGGGTCTGTGTCGTTTCGTTTCCGTTTTCGTGAGCTAATTTTCAAAATTTTTCATTTTCATTTTGTTACGTAACGAAAACGAAAACCGAAAACGAAAACGAAATTTTTTTCGTTTCTCCCCATTTAGCTCCATTGAGTGCTTTTCCAGTAACGAAAAACGAAAACTGGCTCAAAATTAGTCGTTTCGTTTCCGTTTTCGGTCCATTTTTGAACCGTTTTTCATTTTCGTTTCGTTACGTAACGAAAATGAAAAAATAAAAACAAAAACAAAAATTGTGCTAAGTCGTGCCCATCTCTAGTTTCAATGCATTTTGCATGACGTTAAAATAGCAGTCAGAACAATTATGCAATGTCTAGGGTATTGCCTTGAAAATACTGTATGGTGAAAGTGGAGGCATATTTATTTCTAACATTATATAATTGTATACATCATTTCACACAGCCAAAATTTATTTTTACAATTCAGCTTATTGGAACATCTGCTGTTACTTTTCACTTTAAAATGTTTTCATCTGTTTGCTCATTACTTTTGTTTACTATTTCAGTTTAAATACATTTTGCAAAACCTCAGAGAGTAAGCAGTTATAGGAATTCCACAATCTTCCACTTTCATTGCAAATACTGCAAATGTGCTGTTACAGGTAAAAGATTTGTAGAGAGGGAAGCCCCTTCCACGACACACACACTAACAGTATAGTAGATAATGTGGAATTTGTCCAAACCTTGGAGATAATGTGTGTGCAGTAAATTTCCTATTGTCCAACATGTAATTTAGTGGCACCTAGTTGCCTAGATGGCCTAAGCACATCCAATCTCACCTGATTTCAGAAGCTAAGCAGGGGCGGCCCTGGTTAGTACTTGGATGGGAGACCACCAGGGAATGCCAGGTGTTGTACGTGCCTGGAGTAGGAACTGGCAAACCGCTCCAGTATTCCTGCCAAGAAAACTTCATGGACATGGTGTCATGAAGAGTTGGTCATGACTGTAACAACACAACAACACACAACCTTTTTCAAGGAGTGACCCCTTTTATAATAGCCAAATAACCTGCAACCCCCAACACATTTGGATAAAAAGATATTTTTATTGGGAAAAACTCATCTCTTCTCAGAAAATAAAGGCTTATTTCTCCCTTAAAAGGCCTATTTCTTATACATGAACATACATGCTAACTTTAATATCCTGCTCAGAAATATAAAGGAAGAAAATGTATAACAAGGGCTACAACTACCTGATATGTTAGGTGACCTGGGATAGCCCAGAAAATACTTTGCTCATGCTGATTAAGTTTCTCTCCTTTTCATTTTCAGCAAGTCCCCTTCAAAATGAATTGAAACCTCACAAAGAAAGATGATGGGACATGTATTTTTTTGATTTAGATCAACATATATGGTATTAATACATGTTCGTTCAGAAGTTAAGTGCATGATGAAGAAGGAGTGTAGGATAAACTTTGTCTATTGTAGTGAGGAATACATCCTTCTTTTTTTAAATCCTTCAGATTTATCATTGGGGGGGAGCATATAGAACAGTTGCAAGGCTTAATAGTTGCAAACTGATGGGCTCACAGGTGTCTAACTAGACAAAATAGGAACCCAGAAGGCAAAGGAACAGCAGGGGCAGGTTAGTTGACCCTAAAGTCATTGGACTGTGGAATGTTGCTCCTTGCTTTCTCATTTTTCTCTCCCCATGTGCATATTTGATTCTTTTTACATCAAATTTTTCAGTCCCATATTCAACAGCTTTTGATCAAACACTTTAGTCTTGAGGGTGAGCTTCCAAACTGACATGCTTAATATTAAGTTTCTTTAAACTTGTTTCCAGTGCACCCTTGGATTGTTTATTTTGTCCACCACACCATGAAGCACGTACAGCACCTCCCCCTTTTGAAATATCATTACTTGACATACTGCAGCCAGCCCACGGAGGTTCATAGAATCATAGAATCATAGAGTTGGCAGAGACCTCAAGAACCATCCAGTCCAACCCCCTGCCAAGCAGGAACCCCCATCACAGTATTCCTGACATACAGACATCCAGCCCTTGCTTAAAAACCTCCAAAGGAGACTCCACCACCCTCCATTGCAGCATATTCCACTGCCAAACATCTCTAACTGTCATGAAGTTCTTTCTAATGTTTAAATTGAATCTCTTTTGTTGTTGTTCTTTTAAAATTGTTGTTGTTTTAAAATTATAAGAATGCTTGTCACCTGTGCTTGCTCCAGGACTTCAGTGTCAAGTACGTTATCCTTCCATTTGATGTTAGGTGCCCTCCAAAGACAGGTAAGATTAAAGTGACTGAGCTTTCTTGCATAACATTGATAGACAGTACAAATCTCCGCTCCATAAAGCATTGAGGATAGAACAGCAGCTTTGTACATCTTTGGCCTATCAGAAAGAATGATTCCATGTCAATTCCACACAGAGAAATGATGTCTTCTGAAGGCCATGCTGGCTTTAGAGTCTCAGAAGGTCACTTCATCATTGTCAATGAGCTGGAGACATATATCCAAGACATGCGAACTTATTCATTGCAGTAAGGGGGTGTTAGCATACCTCTAGAGCTGACTATTACAATAATCAATTAAACAATAAAAACAAAGGATTATGAGATTTTTTAAAACAAGTGTTGAAGTTACCCTTTTTTATATTGTGTACTTGAATCTTTTGTTGGGACAAAACCTTATTTTCCAAGGCACAATCTGTCTGCTATTTATTAAGCAGCCATTTCAACAATCCCCAGACCGATCAAGAGTATTTCACGCCTCCACCAACAAAGGCCATGGCTAGCAACTTATACTAATGAGCCTATTCAGGTAATCTTATGAGCCTAATTCAGATCAGAGTAACTTGAGTTCAAAGTGAACTATAAAATACGCGGAGCGTATCTCTCAGAGATCAGCTGGGACCAGACCCACGAGATTGGCACAGGCGTGCTCACTGAGGTTGGCCACACCCAGAGAGGCACGGAAATTGTGTACGCATGTCCACACATTCTCTGTGGTGGGCCCCATGCTTTGGAACCATCTCCCCAGTGAGCTGCGCCTAGCAGAGTCCCTGCCCGCCTTTAAAAAGTCCCTGAAGACCCATCTGTTCAGGGAGGCATTTGGCGACCTTTCTATTTAGTTTCTATTTAGGTGTTGTTGTTTTTTTGTTGTTTTTTTGCCCGCACCATCCTTGCTTGGGTCATGCCTGCTATCCTGTTTTCTTTTTGCTATTGTGCCTGTTTGTTTTACTTGGTTTTATTGTAAGCTGCCCAGAGTTCCCTCCTGGGAAGATGGGCGGGATATAAGCTTAACAAACAAACAAATAAATAAATAAATAAAATTAAGGACTCGCCACTAGCTTTTCTCAGACTGATGAAGCTGTTTGGATGAGCAGCTTTCTCTCAAGAAAGGACGTCCAGTTGCCATGACTCAACTTCCAGACTTATTCTCCCATGCTGATTGATTTGCTCCTCTTTGCATTTTTAGCAATTCCCCTTCATGATGCTTTGAACCATTTGGATCTAGGACTCAAGTTGTTGTACCCCTGAGAAATACAATGTGTTATAATTGCGGTCATGGATCATAAGGCACCTATGTTGCATAATAATGATTCAAATTTTAAGGGCACTTAGCACTCTTGGTCCTATATAGTCTTCAACATGTTTTAAATTTTTTTTAAACTTAGCCATTAAAGGACATGTGGGAATTTCTTCCATTACCAAAAATGCAAAATGAAACAATCCAAACCACCACTGTTTGTAAGAAATTCTGTGAATGTGTGAGTTGTGGAAGCAGGTGTGTCCCCCTAATATCCAAGGATCAATATCTGAATCTCTAGCAGTTACTTGGCTGGTCTACAACAACAGTCAGTGATGCTACAGTATTCCTGACAATTTCTCTAGTTCTTTCTGGAAAAGCCCAGGACTGGATGGAATCCAATTGATGAATTACACCATCAGTGTAAATTTCAGTGGTGAATTTCTGCTTGTTAAGATGCTTCCAGTAGTGTCTGTTGTTGCATGTCATGCCACTGATGAGTAGACAAACACTAATGTCCTAACTGGGTATTGACATTGACAAACTGGACCTCCTTTCTTTTGGGATCAAAATGTTTCACTAGCTTTTTCAGTCTGAGGAAGGCTTGTAGGAGACCTTCAATTTATAGTTCACCTTGGTTTCACCCCATCCTGGTCTGAACAGCTTCATTAGATGGACAATTGGCCTGGGGTGAGCGAAAGTCCCACCTATGCAACCCCTCCCCCAACACCCATTAAGTGTAGGCCATTAGCAGTGGACTTCCTGGTGGATGTATGAAGTGGTTATGATTTGTCTGGGGGTTGATTAAGGTCATCATGATAAATGGGAGATAGGTTGTGCCTAAGCCTGCTAACCCTGTTGAGAGAAGGATGTTCTACACAGACATGGAGACACTAAATGTAGTAACAATTACACATGACACATTATTGGGTTCAGCAAAGCCAGGTCTCATGTAGCAGCTTCCTCTCCAGCATGAGTGCAAGGCTCTTTATTTGTACAAAGGCAGAGCATCAGAGAGGGTGGAGACAGGGCTTATATGTCAGGATGGTGTAGGCTGGTGCATTCCTGAGAAGGCTTATCTGACGTATCAGTGTCTTGATGAAAGACCACAAACAGCTTGTTTTTCCCTACATGCCATATCATGGCCTTGCTGGCTAATGTGGGGGGAAGAGGTAAGACCAGGCTTGGCTTCCTGAGTTATGAGGCCTATAGAATTCATTTCCTTTTCCATCTGGGACATCCCCATGCAGATGGGGAGGGGTAATGATTCCCAAAAGGCCTTACCCATGCTGCCAGCCGGGGTGCTTTTTAATCTCCCCAAAGGGGATATCTCTATAACTAAAGACAACTAGCTGGCTTTCCTGTGCTATGCAATTGTCATAGGACCCAACCATAGCCTGGAAATAGAAATTTAGAGGAAACCCACACATGCAGACTTTCACACACCTCAGGCCGTTGTCCATCTAACAAGCCTATTTAGCCCCAAATGGGGTGAAACCAAGCTGAACTCCCAGAAAAGCTCACTTAGATTAGTGAGAATCTCCACACACTAATGCCCTAACTAGCAGCAATTTGCTGGTGAGACTGATGCCAATTGGATTCTGGCCACTAATTCCATAACCATGTCTTGTGTAAAGCATGTGGAGGGTCTCTCCGTCCTTTTTTTACTAGTTTTTTTACTGCTTACTTTATTTCTCATAATTTGTTGGTATTATTTTATTGTAAACCGCCCAGAGTTCCGTTCGGAAGATGGGCGGTATAAAAATACAACAAATAAATAAATAAATAAATAAATAAATAAATAAATAAATAAATAAATAAATGAGGTCTTCAATTGAAATGTTGGTCTTTCCCAAATGGTCTCTCTTTTACTCCATATAAGTATCCCCTATCCAGTTCCATGGTCCAGATGCCACTGCTCCTTTCCTTGCAGTAGCTATTTAGAATTTTTAAAATGCCAAATGAGTCCATACACAATGATTGAATCCTCATAATTATTATAAGGCCATTTGCCCTTCAAAGAATCCCAGCACTGGTTCTCAAATGGTAGCTAAAGAGTGTTAAAGAAGCAGTCTCTTCTTGCTGACCTAGAGTGCACATCATTATCTTGTCCACAAGCCTGTTTGTTCAGACATTCCCACAGCCTTTTCAGCTCTTCTTATTTTCACTACTATTAACACCAAGCCCTAAAAGTATTTTCTTAGGAAAACTATTTTAGCATAGACAAATTAGGAGCTGTGGGAGGCAGAAGAATAACATGAAATTTGATCAAAACATTCCCCCTGAAATTAGCTTAATGACAACAGCAGCAAGATCTTCCGCTTCCTCCTGGCTTCCTTCTACATCTCTGCTCTCCCGCGGTACAATATTGATAATCATAATAAAGGACAAACAAATAAAATAGAATTGTTGATGCAGAAAGAGCAGTATAAAAATCAAAGCAGCAGGCAGTAAAATTCATTGTTTTCTTATTCTTCTCTTTTTTCCCTTCCTCATTTGAAGCAGTTGCCTGGGGCCATTTCTACGGAGTAGACCATATCATTCCACAAGATGTAATTACTTTGCTTGCAAATTATGTGGAGACAGGCCAGTAAGGTCCCATTCTCCTGCACAAAATAGCTAATAGAATGGCCCTTCTCAACTGCTTCCTGACAGTAATTATAATGCATTGATAGAATCCAATGTACAAAAGCCCAACAACAACAACAACAACAACAACAACAACAACAACAACAACAACAACAACACGCTCCATATTTTGAGAAGGAGAAGGCTGGCATGTGTTTTACTTGGCTTTGCCCCCTTGAAAAGGAATCTACTCTATTTGGGAATGGGAAATCCTGTTGGTTGCAATTACAAAATGAAAGTCAACGGACTCTGTGACATAATATGAGAGAGTCTCTTAACACAGCTCAGTGGGGCAATGGAAAGCCCCAAATGGATCTCTTACATTGTCTTTAGAAGGGAAAATTAAATATTGATGGGAGGAAACTTGATGAAGATCACCATCTGCCTTTTAAAAATTAGAAAGAAAATTAGTTTTTTTATTTGGTCAGTTAAAGTATTTTAATATGCATCATGGTCAACTTTTCCCCAGAATGTCTCACAAAAGTTAATAGTTCTATCTTTGGAAGTTCCGTGATGCTTGTTAAATTTTGTCAGGATGAATCTTAGGGTGTAAAGATAAGTCTGTTTAGTTAAGCAAAGGAGCTGTCCAACACAGTAGAAGCTAGACTTCAGCTAAGTGTCTTCTAGATCCTGTCAAGACCCCATCCTTCCTTACTTATCAAAGTAGAACACTTCTCATCGATAGCACTCAGTAATCGCTTATAGAATCATTGAATTTTGAGCTATCAAGGATATGAAGTATCGTTTCCAATCTCTAGTTAAGCAGAAAATTCAGTTAGAGCATCCGTCAGAGATGTCCATTAGTGAAGGATAATTTATCACTTTGCAGGGATTCTCCACCTGACAATCATTCATACCACTAGGAAGTATTTCCTAATGTTTACTTGAAACCCCCCATTATATACTTATTGTTTGCATATATTTGACATATTGTAGAGAAGTGCATCCCCTGTCTTGTGCCTGATTCTGTTTCTGCCTTTGTTTCAGTAGTTCTGGAGGGATCCTGCTGGATCTGGAGAGTGGGGACTTTGACTTTTCAATACCATGGTGGACCTGACAGAGGCTTTACTCCAGGTGGTGGTATAAAGAAAGCTTTAAGAATAGGCAGCACATGACAAGGCAGGCATGCTATGACTTATCCCATATTGGAGGATATGCTTGATGAATTGTCCATTTCAGTATCATGCAACACTCCTTAATCCCTAAAAAAATTTAGTTCCAGTAAGAAGATCCTTCTCCTCTGACATATGGAGTTCTGAGGTTTTCTACTTGAAAAATACTAGTAGCCCAGACTTTTTCTAATATTATATGACCATAATAAGACTGCTCTACCAGCGCCGCAAATGTGGCGTGGAAGCCATTTTGCCCACCCACATGGGGGAGGCAAAGAACAAAGAGGCAGGACGGTGGCCCGTTTGGGCCAAGAAGGAGCTCACCTTAAAAGGAAGCTCCTGACAGTCAGCCTGCCTCTTCTTCCTTGATCGTCGCCCCACCCGCCCACCTGTATTAAGGACGAGTACTTACTGGTTGCTTCGGAGCCGGATGGGAATTTTTGACCTGCTCCTAATTGGCCTGGAATGGAGCAGATGAGTTTTCACCCATCCCGTTCTTAATGGTTATTTTCCAGGTATCGTGTGGGGTTTGTTTGCATTGGTCACACTGGCGGGTATTAGTGGAAGGCAGGTACATTCAGGAGTTAATTACACAGGAGGATGGTGTAAGCCAGCCCACCTCACAGCGTTGAAGGCCCTGAAGACTCGGCACTGGGAGGGGGGAAATGAGCAGGGTCCCACAGGTAGCGATCACCCAGAGCCGGGAGACTCGGGTGGTTGGGACCTGCAGGGTATTCCCCAGATTTTATTCCATCTCCTAACAGAGGCCGTCTGGGGTGTGTCCAGCCTCAGACGGATCAGCCTTCCATCCTACTATTGCCCCACTTTTGAATGTATTTAATAAAGTGTGGCCCATTTACTATCCAAAAACTTCATGTCTTGCCTCTTTACTCCGGGCTGGGTGGGCAATGTCCTTGCCCCAGATTTACAGTCTAAAAACATGAAATAAAGGGAAGGGGAAAGGGCACAAGAAGGAATATGAAATGTGTAGTTACTATTTATTAACATTCTGTCTTAGGTTGTTATTTTGTCCAGTGGAATAAAACCATGTGTGCTATGACTAATTATTTCATTAAAATAGAGGTCATACATGTAATAATGTTCTTTTCTTGAACTGAGAATACATCCCCCCATTAAATGTCTAAAACATTTCTCAGAAAACAGTGAGGATTTTTAATCTAAGTTTCCAAGGGAAGCAAAAAGGATTTTACCAAACCAGCAACACTCTTGAAGAGGAATATAGAAAAATCACGTTTCTAAGTTTTTTATTATTTCATTAAGTGTATATACCTCTTAAAAAACATAAGTTGAAGGCTTTAAGTAAAATTTTCCTGCTACTCCACAAAAAGAGCCTGTGTTCCCCTCTAATTGCCCTCAAGTATCCCTTGGAATGCTACTGTATTCTTTTCATAAATCTGTGCTAGTGCAGGACCTCCTGATGGAGTTGGATATATTCAACCATGATCCTGCACAGTCATGGTGGCACAGGATGGAGCTGCTGAAACCAAACCAAACCAAACCCCTGCTTCTTGAATTCTAGGTTGGTCCATAGTTTTAAGGCAAAAAGCGAAGTGTGCTGCTCATATACTGCCCCATAGTGCTTAAATCACTCTTTGGGTGGTTTACAATTTAATTATTAAGGCTACACATCCCTCCCCCCACTTGACAACCTCAAAAGAGTAGAAGGCTGAGTCTACTTCAAGCTGGCTATCTGGGACTGAACCCCAGGTTGTGTGAGTACAATGTTGGCTGCAGTACAGCACTTTAACCACTGCACTACAAGGCTCCTTGGATCAACTCCTTATTGAATCAAATGTTTTAAGTTGCCTAACCCACAGCTTTTTTCTGTGTACTGCCCACATGGCTATTTTTTCTGTATCTTTATACTGAATATCACTGCCTTGTTTACATTTTACAGTTTTAACCAAGCAGCTTCAGAAGCAATCCCATGAAGAAAATGCGCAGCATCATATTATGTTGATAACAGCAGAATTTAGACTTGCTCAAAACACTCTGATCCCACATATCTTTCAGAACCAAGGCACTGTGCCATGAGGTGTGAACAAACAAGAATGACTATATATGGCATTTTTGAGTTGTGGCCCCTGTTGCTGACAACTTTCTGTATAGAAAAAAGCATCATTCCAGACTACGAATCTGTATGAGGAAAACAAACCAACCCAAAGTAGTCACTTAGAAGAATACAAACTTACTTTAGCAAACAAAACTACAAGCAGAGGAAGAAACCGCAACTGAAAATTTAAGGAAAGTGTCTTACCTATTGCACACTGTTACTTTTCAGCCTATGAAATTTATAAATGTAAATTAAATCTATATAAACTCAAAATTATAGTGTTGCTTCCCAAAGACACCCTTTCAATCATTTTAAATGAATGTACTGTATGTCATTTTACTTTGGAATTTTGTTTGCAGAGCTGTTCTGCTGGAGATGTTGATAGCCCAGAGGATTTTCAACATTCCTTCCCTACATTATTTAAGAGAATCTCATTTGTTCATAGCCCTTTTCAGCTCTGAGTAAAATAATTCTAAACTTGTTACACATTTGCTGCAGAACATCTGGATCCCTGGACAGCAGCACAAAACTGTCTTATGTGATTTATGATCCCACTTTTTCCACCTGTACCTTGGGCCAATTTTCTTCCTGTTCAACCTCCCTAAGTCCAACTCTCCTCTCCTCATTCATGCCATTTTGTCCTATGTTTTTAAAAATGGCTTTCATTTTCTACCTGGCCTAATAAAATGCAGGCTAATTGCATTATCCTTGTTACTGCAGTATCTGTTCAACTCACAGATTTATTACTCCTCAGATGGAGAATTTCTAATCAGGCTACTTTAAAAAAAATCAATAGGGTCCCAAGATAATAATGGGAAGTAGCAATTTACTATTTTCTTCTTTAAAAATAGAACAAAACAAAATCATGACAATTTTTCATTGGGGGTTTCTTCAGTATCACATATGTCCCTGATCCTACAGTTTTAGTTTTATTAAATTCTTTCAAGTTTCCACCATAGAAGAAAAAAGGCAGATCTGAATACAAGGAGCAGCGTCTCCAAGAAACAGAAGTAATCAGCATCATTCACACAAGCTGTGAATGGCTATCCATCCCAAAAGAACCAATTCAATTAAAATACATTATTACAGTGGACCCTCGTATACCAAATGGTTTGTATAACATAAAATTTGTACAATATAAAAAATTCCGCTGATAGGGGAAATTTGCTTAACAGCATCGCCTATGGGGCGAATCCATACAACATAAAAATGGGATCACTCTGTTTTCAGTGCATTCCTATGGGAAATTTGTATAAAGGAAAATTTGCTTAACATACTTTCATTTGGAAAGAGTTAATTCCTTTATACAAGGAACCACTGTATGTGTCATCAAGCTGCTTCACACTTATGTCAACTTTAATAGAATTGTTAGGCTATGTTGAAGAAGAAGAAGAAGAAGAAGAAGAAGAAGAAGAAGAAGAAGAAGAAGAAGGAGCTGCCTATCCAAATTAAGTACTTGAAAAAAGCAAAGCAAAGTGTTCTGCTTCTACACCACCTCCATACCACTTCAAGTACTCTCTGGGAGGTTTACAGTTTAATTACAGTATGCAGGCTACACATTGACCCCTCTCCCCAAGCAAGCTGGGTGCTCGTCAACAGACTCATAGCTCAGAGTCCTTCCTCATCTAATTAAATACATTGCATTTGTTTTAATACATTTATTGAAATGTTTAAAATAATCTTTTCTAAAATTATGCATGTCTAAAATCTTTTCTAAAATTATGCATGTCCATATGAATTAGTACAGTGGGCTGGATAGTTCAGTGGCTTAAGCATCTGGCAGTGGAGCCAGAGGGTGGGAGTAAAGCGAGCGTGTGTGACCTTGAGCAAGCTGCATGTCTCAGAGCATCCCCAGAAGATAGGAATGGTAGGTAAGCCGTTTCTGGGTATTGTCTACCTGGAAAGCCCTGGAAATGGTTGCTGTAAGTGAGAATTAACTAGATGGAACATAATTATGTATTATTATATCGATTAGCATGCACAGTTCCATGCTAGTGTCCTGTTCCTCCTGTTTTGGTGATGCATAATAATCATCACCCTGCTTTGGCCATGGACTCATGCATGGTATTTCTGCTATCACATCAAAGAACAATTAATGTTCTGAGTCTCCAGTGCATGCCTGTAAAGTCAGAATAATACTGCAGCTAACTGAGATGTCTGGGATGCAATTAACTGAGCACAAATCCCTGTTGAAGTGCTATCTGAATTTTTAGCATTGATCTATTCTCCCTCATCTCTATTGCTTTCTATTCTGCATGGAATTCAAGGCACTGTGCACAAGGTCCCCATCTGTCTGCCCTCCAGTACAAATTAAAGCCCGACGCTCAGCTTCAGAAAAGCTGGTAGATCATGATATCTTTCTTTTCTCCTATTCAGGATGAACAAGAGGGGAGCCTTGTAATTAGAGGTGGAACTCACTTAAGAAGAATAGAACATTTGCTCATGCTCCAATGAGTTTTTGCACTTACCTAGATTACAGAGTATCTTATTTTTGCTTGGGAATTTTTCATTGGAGTATAAACAATGGGCTTTACTTGTGTGTTGATGATAGTATAGAATAGAATAGAATATTCTGTTGATAATAGAATAGAATAGAATAGAATAGAATAGAATAGAATATTGTCATTATACATATGCACAATATGTACAATGAAACTAAGTGCAGTTCCAGCATTACACAAACCAAAAACAAACAACAAACAACCACATAAAAACACCATTCTGCTTAAAATCTGCTTGAAGACTTAAAATGCTTAAAAACGTAAAATGCTAAAAATCTTCTTAGCATTTTACCATCTTCTTAAAATAGACACTAAATCACAGCATTAAACCCAAATACTGCTCTAGGGTAAAAACAGTTGTTTAATGTATTTGTTTTTGTCCTAATAGTCCTGTATCTCCTGCCAGATAGCAATAAAACTGATATCCAGGATGTGATGGGTCCCTCAAAATCCTAAAGGTCTTCTTTCCTGATCTGTTCAAACATTGTCACTTCTAAAGCAATAACTTCTAATTGTGAAGCTGCCACTATGATCAGTTTCTGCCCTCAGAAAAATGATAGTCTGTTGCTTTTCATCCAAAGCACATATCATGCAAACTCTAAAAACCAGAACGGCTCAGAAAATGCTTCAGAATTGCAGTCTTAATGGCTGTTCCCTTGAAGAGAAGATAGCATCCATATCTCAAGATACAAATTGTTGCTCCATGTGCACTCGCACACTCCTTTATGCATTTGGTGAGTCTGGACAACTTCCAGCCACTGTGGAATAATAGGTAAATAGCTATTTTGGTTATATCTAAACAGATCAGGGTAGGGGAAATGTCTAGATATCATATTATTTTTAACTTGATTCTGGCATACAGACATTTTGACCTTCAGGGCTGGTGAAAGACCCATTCACCTCAAGGGTATTTGTGTCGGCACAAATAATATGTTACGTTCCAGCCTGAGTGAATATAACATGAAGCCACCTTCCCATACGGTACAAATCAACACAACCCATGTAACGTCGATGGAACCGTGCCAATCTAAACCAATCGAGGCCCCAAGCCCCTGTTTTTCTTTGTGCTATCTAATCTCTGTCTTCCAAGTGCAGCAGCAAAAGCTTTTTAAAAAAACAATGTCACGATGTCTTTGCATGTAACTTTTGCTTAAGAACCAATAAACAGATCCCCACTCCCGCCAACAAAAAGTAAGTGAAGGGAAAGGAAAGAGTATTGATGGTGTCTGACATGATTCTTAAACATGATATTTGCTTGGATTGACCTTTAATCTAAAATGCCAGGATAAGCACTTTAAGGCATTGAGTCAAGTTCAGAACAACCCCCACAGGAAATGGTACAAATGTTCCATACGTAGTCATTGGAAATGTTTTGTTATTTTTAAAGAAAACATTTTATTCAAAGCACGTAAAAACATTTGCACAGTGATATTATTTTAAAAAGCCTGTTTAAGGAAAAGAGATGCACAGAATAGTCATTCTTTGTTTTTACCCGAGGAGCAAACGCAAGTAAAATCTCATTCTCAATCTGCTTTTGCTACAGATGTGGACCAAAAAAAGACATGCCATCTTGTAGGACATCCAGACTCTTGGTCACCAGGGTGGTGGAGAACCCCCCTGCTGTTAAACAGTGTCAGGTTATAGAGCATATACCGTATATACTCAAGTATAAGTCGACCCGAGTATAAGTCGAGGCCCCTAATTTAACCCCCCCAAAAAACTGGTAAAACGTATTGACTCGAGTATAAGTCTAAGGTGGGAAATGCAGCAAGGCCTGGCAGCTCCTCCTTTGTGAGCTGGGGAAGTGGTGTGTGATGTTTAAAATGACTTTTAGCCACTGAGGCAAGTGCTTAGGTCAGTGGCTAAAAGTCATTTTAAACATTGCGCGCAGCTCCCCTGTGATGCAGAGGGGGGTCATGAGAAGTGGCATGCAATGTTTAAAATGACTTTTAGCCACCGACCCAAGCACTTGCCTCAGTGGCTAAAAGTACTGACCTGAATATGAGTCGAGGGCCCCTTTTTTCAGCCCAAAATTAGGGCTGAAAAACTAGGCTTATATTCGAGTATATACAGTATTTATAGAAGAGTGGGAGTTGTGTAGCAGGTAGCCCAATGCAGGCTGCTGGGACCAGTTTCTCCAGGTCATAGAATATCCAGTAGCCTGGTTTAAAATGTGCATCAATGGACAATCATACTCCCAGGAATACCCCCCCCCCAAGAAAAACCACACCCATGCTGATATTTTAAAAAGTCTTTTCCTGATATATTGTTTCCCCTGGAAAATCATTAATAACTAGGAAATAAAGGTGGACATCCAATTACTTCTACTTTCAATTGAAGTGACATATGCATCCCTTGACTTCCATGAGGGTAGCAGGGACAGGAATGGCCTCAGCAGCTGCCCACCATTGCTTTTAAAACTTGTTGCTTGCTGTGCTCAAGCTAAAAGGACTCTGATAGCATATCCCTGTAATATTCTCATTTTTGACCACTGGTGAGCTAAACACAGTTAAATCAGCAAGATTGCTAGCACATTGCTCATTAGATGAATAATATCTCCCAGCTTCTGTATATGGCCTATAGCAGTAATGGTGAACCTTTTAGAGAATGAGTACCCAAAATGCGATTCAGAACCCACTAATTTTTCGCAAAGCGCCAATACAGCAATTTAACCTGAATACAGATGGCTGTGAAGGGGACATGTCAGGTGCCCACAGAAAGGGCTCCAAGTGCCACCTTTGGCACCCATGCCATAAGTTCACCAACACTGGTCTATAGACTCAAGTCTACCTTCTGCTGTTAACAGCTGGGATCAGGCACCCCCATCTTGGTGCAAATGAACCAACTTAAAAATCAGAATCCATATTCTCAAAGAGATGGAACTGTACACTAACTATCAGAGAACAATCACTTTGTAGACATCTCCATGAACTAAAAAGAAGGGGCTCCAACAATGATGGAAACAATGCGATATCTAAATCCATAACATATGGAATTGGAAACAGGAGCATGTTCTAATGATGTGTTCAGTACATATATCCCAAACTGAATGCCTGAAATTTGGAAGCAGGGGACAATTTCCCATATATTTTCCATGACATGATTAGCTGGTGATTCTCAATAGAATAGTGCCTCCCATCCTGTGCTTCATGATACCCCAAGAGGTTCACAAAGTACTTTCTGGGAGTCACCTTATAAATGCCTTAGCCCTTGTTAAATAATTTCTTCATTGACCTTTCAGAGGCAGATATTAAAGTTAGTGTGCATATGTTTATATATGTGAAACAGTACTTTTCTCTTGGCTGATCAAATCCATATACAGGAACTGAAACAGCCATCAAGTCTGACCTCTGACCAAAACAGAAAACCTACAGCCAAAACATTCCAGACAGGTGGCCATCCAACCCCTACTTAAAAATATCCAATAGAGAAAAGTTCATGGACTACCCATCATTGCCTGATGTTTTTTCTGCTGGTTTGCCCACAATCTCTTTTCTTGTGATTTGTATACATAAGTCCAGGGTCTGCCTTTCAGAGGCATGGGATGGGCAGGTGGAAAGCTTGCTCCGTTCTCCATGTGGACACTACTGAAATATCTGAAGATAGCTGTAATACCACCTCACAGATATCTTTCCTCCACAAACTGCTTCATCAGTCATTCCACAAGTAGAGATGGGCATGAATAAAAAAAATGGCATTTTGTTTGTTGTTTGTTGTTTGGAGGGTCTGTTTCGGTTCGTTTCCATTTTTCGTGAATTTTTGCAAAAAAATCATTTTCATTTTCGTTTGTTTCGTTACCATTTTGTTACCATTTATTTCAATTTTTGTGATTTTTTAAAGGATTTTAAGCTATTCACTTGTATTGCAGTAATGGAAACGAAACGCACGACAAAATTTCTGGTGTTTCTGTTCGTTTCATTTCATTTTAGAGACAAAACTCGTTTGCCATTTTGTTCTGTAATAAAACGAAAAAACAAAAACGGAAATGAAAAATTGTTCATTTCATGCCCATCTCTATCCACAAGAAGAAGTGGTTTCCAGACATGTAACCCAAAGATATTGATCACATTCTTCTGGTCACATTCCATCTTGACGTCTTTCTTAAACTATGGGGGCCAAAATTGGAGGCAGTCTTCTAGAAGTAACCTCACAAAAGCAGAATACGTGAGGACTAGTACTTCCCTTGATCTGAGGACTGTACTTCAGTTGGATTGTCCTAGTCTAGTACTTTATCTAAGCATGGCGGCTTTAGTGCATAGGAACGTAGGGACTGTAGTATGTATGCTTTGGTTTAAAGGTTATGGGAGGCTTTTTCTTCTTTAGGTTTTCAGTAAATAATTTTCTAACAACAGATGCTAGTGTTTTTGTTGTTTATGTTTTTTAGATCTTGCATTGCTAGTTTACTAGTTTGTTTTATTATTTTGCCATTATAAACTTTTGGGGGGTTCTTTCTTTTTCTCTTTAAATATATGTATTATGGGGTTTCTAGCTTTCTATTGTGAACCACCCAGAAAGCTTCAGCTGTTGGGCAAAGTAGAAATGCAATAAATGGAATGGAATGTGCATAGCCTCCTTCAATTTGCTTCTACTTTCTCACTCACCTCAAGGGAGGAGACAGCTGTACATTCTCTACAAGACCTATCTCAAGCACAAGGCTATTTGATATTGTTATTATTTTTCCCATTTACTGCATATAAATCATATGAATAAGTACAGTGCTGTCACACTGAGAAGTTTCAGCTGAAAAAGGAATGACATAAAGTGCCAGGAAAAGATGTTGCTGTATTTCTCAGCGAAGTCTTTGATGCTATCTTTTTTTACTTATTCCTTTACATGTTTTAAAGAAAAAAAGTCTTTTCCACTGGATTCTATCTCTTTCTTTGGTGTTGATGCTTCTGACTTATGTTGACCCCCTCTAATTCCTTCATTATTGTCCTTCTGAGTCTGAGTCTCCTTCTGATTTCTTGGCAAGGTTTCCATTAAGACTAGTACTTTTTGCAGGATTTAAAAAGGATAGCAGGGGGAGGAGTTTCTCAAACTGCTTGCAGAAATTCCAAGGTATACAAAACCTCTATTTCAATATCTTCATTGCCAGTGCGAAAGTTGTGTGCAGTATGTCTTCTGTAGTCATGATGTTTTGTGTTCTTATCACAGCTATTCTCATTTTGGATTGGACAGGGATATTCTATTCCAGCGGTTCTCAACCTGTGGGTCCCCAGATTTTCTTGGACTGCAACTTCCAAAAGCCTCCACCGCTCTCTGTGCTGGGAAGGGTTTCTATTTGTTATTTTAATTTGTCTTTCTTGTATTTTTAATCCACTGTGAGTGGGAGAACACTTGAGACATTTTCCACCATATGTGCCTATTTGGCTGGAGTGGCTGCCAGGTAGAGGCATTTCCTTCTCTGCCTTAGGTTGCAAAAGACCTTGGATTAGCCCTGATCATCAGTAGAACCAAGAATACATAGAATCATACAATGGAAACTTTGGTTCCATTTTCAGCTTGAAGTAGCTACAATGGCTCATCTGTATTTTGCTGTATAGCTGTTCGTTTAACGTAAGTTCTTCCTGCTGCAGATTTAATGGAGTTCTAAGGTACTGAAGAACTAAACAGAAAAAAATGTGAGGGCATGTTCTTTTGAAGAGGTATCCTAAAGTTTCAGAAAATGAAGTGAAAGATACTTTCAAATCACTTCGAAGAAATAAATCACCAGGAGTAGATGGCATACCGATAAATCTATCTCAAGATGCAGAAACAAAATCCTCACAAAAGCATGTAAACAAATATAGAAAAGGTAGCAATGGCTCTTATGCAAGAAACATTCAATGTACATTCCAATCTAACCCCACTGCCACAACTTGAGACACCATTCATTCCAGTAACTATCGGACTATTGCATCTATTTCTTATGAATGCAAACTAATGTTCAAGATTCTACAACACTCCAATAGAGTGGAAACTGTGAGATGTTGAAGCTGGCTGTAGAAAGAAAGAGGCACTAGAAATTATATAACAATATACAGGTTATAGACAAAAATGTCAGAAGAAATATACTTCATGTAAAATAGATTGCAGAATATTATTTGACAATGTGGGTCATGGAAAACTATTAGATAAATGCAAAACTATGCCAGTGGTGACAGTTTTCAGAAATTAAAGACTTCTCCCATCTGCTACTTGATGACACATAAAATAATACTAATGCTAATACTATGTGTGTTAATGTTATTTTTATGGCAGCAGCTCTAGGCTTTTTTCTAGGTATAAAGTACTGAGGAGTGCTGTAAAATACTCAAAAGTGGTGCTCTAGGACCATGCAAATTACCCATGATGACACATTTGGTAGAGCACATAATCCTTTTTGCCACACTCCTATCAATTGAGCTATGGCAGCTCTAATTGTATATCCTGAACAACAGAGGTAGGCACAAATTTATTGATGAACCAGGAAGTTTGTCAAACATCACTAATTTGTTGGTTTGGATTGGTTCAGGCTTGTCTAAACTGAAGAATCTAAACTTTCCCGAACCAACAATTTTTTTTCGCAATGCAAAGTACTTCCTGGTTCACGCATCCCCCACAGCCCGCCTCTGCCCCCTTTCCCCGCCCCTATTATCGGCCTACCTTTTCCTGCTGCTGTCTCTGTCTCTACTGCCCTCTTGAGAGGGTAGTAGAGACAGTAGGAATATATGCCCCTGCATATATTCCTACTACTCAGCTGGTTTGTTTGGAGGGGGGGTGTAAATTTGTGGTTTGTAGACTTCCCCAAACCAAGACAAACCACCATTTTGATAGTTCGTGCCCACCTCTAGTTGAACACAAAGAGAGCATTTGTAGAGATAGCAAAAATAAAAGGAAGATACTGGTAAATTATTTTCTTTGTAGAAAGGGTTGGGTGAACACATTAACCCAGGCATATCCAAATGTCGGCCCTCCAAATGTTTTGGACCACAACTCCCACAGACCTTTGTCATTGGCAACCTAAGCATAGAATTCTGGGAGTTTTGGTCCAAAACATGAGGAGGGCCAGAGTTTGGACATGCCTGCATTAAACGAAATCCTCTTCCCCAGTTAAGGTATTTATTTATTTATTTATTTATTTATTTATTTATTTATTTATTAACCATCTGATTTTATCATAACACAAACAGTGTAACTTTTAGAGGCAAAATGCTGTAAGTTATGGAATCATCAGAGACATTATCTGTTCTATACTGTTATGTGACTCAGCATGTAGCTAATAATATCTGTGGTGACTTCCTGATTTATAACAAATTGTCTCCAAAGTTTTAAATGCTTTGTGCCTCTAGTCTTAAGGGTTTGGGCCTTTATGTAGGGGTGCAGTTTACAGGTTAGAAAAGACTGGTCATCCGCCTTTTTTTTAATAAAGAGGCCTTTATTGATAAGATGATGAAGCATGAAAACTTTGAGGCATAGTTTTTTTTTTGAAACATAGATTCTGATCAGCTGTCATTTCTATGGAATTGATTATAATTCTTACTGGGTTGTCACAGGGGCCTTACCACATATTGAAAATACAACTTTATGTAACAAAATGGGATAATTATGCTCCCAGTTCCACCTACAACAAACAGATTGATTCTGACTCAACAGCCCACAAAACAAAGTCTTGTATAAGAAAATCTTAGCTACTTGCTGCCTTCCTTATTTATAACCTTTACTTTACATTTAGGGTTAGAACCCTCCTGAGGATTTTCCCTGTCATAAACAAAATTTTGTAATCTGTGGTGAAATGCTAATTAACAATTTGCTGCTCTCATTCCTGGTCACTTGCAGGTTGTAAGACTTGTTGGCACACAATAACTCATTAATTAGCAGCAATTTGCAGCAATGATTTAGAGTGCTCACACCAGAACAGACCCTGGTAGGATTCTGTTCAATTGGAATATTGACACCACATTTTAACCCAGCATAATAGTACCTAATCCAAGAGTAGAATGTTTTAAGAAGGGAAATCCTTTCTTTTAAATATTAAATTTCCTTTTGATTTATGATAGTGTTGTTTAAGCAAAGGGAACAGAATATCATTCATCTCTTTATCACTTCCCTGTAGATGAGAGTGATATATTATACATAACTCTACTGGAAAATGCAACATTTTTTTTACTATTGTGGTTTTGTATTCTGTTAGCCACCCAGAGTTCCTATCAGAAAATGGGCGGGATATAAGTACAACAAATAAATAGATAATAAATAAACATTTGTGTTGGCTCTCATGTGTTGTGCCTGTAAAGAGCTGCATGGCCAGAACTATAATGTTGTTAGTCTATTAAAAGGAAGTGTTGATGCAGAGAATGGGCAAATGTATACATGTATAATGTTTCTAACATTATTTAAACTGAGAATGGGCAAATGTATAAATGTATAATGTTTCCAACATTATTTAAACTGACAGCATCTGAGCCCAAATCTGATTGATTTTTTTTTAAAAAATGCACAAAATTGGTATGTATATGTATACAAATGTGTGCATATTATAATATGCACATATTTGTATAGTGTGCATCTCTGTCACTTTTCCTTTATAGTCCTAAGTAGTTCAGTGGATGGGAGTTCAATTGCCCCATTGTGTCACCGTAACAGGAGTTGGACTTAATGATCCATAGCATCCCTTCCAGCTCTGCAGGTCTGCATCAAATCCAGTTTGCTCCTACAAAGAAATATTCTTCCTGTAAGTTATGTCTGTATTCCTAACAATAGTATGTCACAATGCAGATTTGTTATTTTGAATTGCATTTTAGCATTGGAAATAAATTTATCATGTTTAAACTTTTCAGTTGAATACAGTAGCTCCCTATTTTCCTAATTTAAAATTCAAAGTGTGTCTCTTCTCATGAGTTTGAGGGGCATAAATCTGGCCAGTTAACATTAGAAAAGCTCTCAAAATGACAGTTTCACACATTAATTTCTGCTACACTCACTCACTTGGTTTCTCTTCTATGCAGTTGGCTTCATGCTCCATATTAACCAACAGAATCACCTCCCCTGCATGATAGTCTGGTTTGGGTGCCAGATTTGGCTGTAATCTAGGAAAATAGCTATTCTTCTCTGGGTTCCTAATCAGTGAGACAAATCTGAAAGTGAGCACTTTGGGAGGAATAAAAAGTTTGATTTTTATGTCAAAGTTGGCTTTAAAGCAGTGGTTTCCCATTTTGGGTTTCCAGATGATAAACTGAAACTCCCAGAAGACTTCACCACTAGCTTTGCTGGCTAGGATCTCTGGGAGTTGCACTCCAAGAACATCTTGGGAATCAAGGTACAGAACCATACTTTAAAGCAGCCCTCCTCATATGAAAATGCCTATCTTCAGCCATTCCCAAATTCTGTCATGTTACTTTAGATCAGTGCAGAGGTGTGTTTTAGGGGTCTTATGCTAGTCTAACACTGATACACCAAAATCCCAGGAAAGAGGGGTGAAATCTGGTCAGAGGAAATTGGAGAGTATGCCTTTGAGTCTATTTTGCCATTTGGATCAAGGCAGGGAATGGAATGCCTGAACATTCTTCCTACAACAGTCTGGGTGACATCTAGAAAAAAATAATTCTTCATTGCAGTGATCTTTAGATCAACATTGGTTGCAGTGCAGAGCTTGAAAGAACTTTGCACAAGTGTATGTGCTGTAAGCAAAGCATACAGAATGTGAGCCCTAGTAGTAATAGTCATGACTTGAGATGGACACGAAACAGAAATATAATCCTTCATTTCATTTCGTTTCATTTCAGTCTTCATTTAGTTTTATTTTAATACCTGATTTTTTAATTATTTTTGTCATGAAATGAAACGCTTCATAAGGTTATAAATAATGGGGAACTTTCCTTTTTTTATTTAACAGGAAGCCCACTGCCCTAATCAGAGACCCTCAAACCTTCCAATCAATTTGTTTTCAAGCAAAGAAACTTCTGTAAACAAGCTAGAAACCTAATAGCTAGCTACTGCATGGAGAAATCAGAGAGATAAATCCAACAGCTGATTGCGGCACAGCAAGGGAAGGAAAGAAAATATCTTTAAAAATAACCTTCACAGTCCTACTTAAAAAGGAAAGGAAAACAATCAGTTTAAATGAACTTGCAGACACAACCAGCAAAGGGAACAGCTCAGCACCTGGGATGGCTAGCTTCAGACAGGTCAAGATCGGAGATAAGCTATCTCAACAGCTGAGGCATGTGAACAAAGGAAAACAAATAAATGAGTTTAAATATAAATCTGTTCTCAAGATGGCTGAATCAAGAGGGTAGAATGAATCATTTCATTTCCAAAACAAAAAATGGTGTTTTGTTTCAATTCTTGATGACACGCCATTTGCTGTTTTGTCTTGTTCCATAAGGTTTCATAAGCTCACAAAACAATGAAACAGTGTGTTGTTTTTCGGAAGGTACCCATCCCTAGTCATTATAACAGTAACTGCTGGCCCCATTTTGTTGACTGCCCATCTGCTGGGCTTCCCTGGATCTGGACTGACATATTACCAGATACACTGCTATTTACCTGGATTTTTGCCCCCTTTCCCAGGCCCTAATTCTGTGGCATCATAGAATCATACAATAATTTAGATGGATGGGTCCCATAAGACCATCAATTGCAGCTCACTGCTTCACACAGGAATCCCATGAGTCACCTTATGTCTCAGTTTTGGGCCCTGAAATCTCAAGGAGCAAGGCGCATTTTGAGTGGCCACCCCTCTATGGATTTAATCAGCCTTCTTTGTTCATTTGGGATTACAAAGCAAAGCAAACAATGCCAAACAAAAGGCAAAACAGGACAAGACAAGTACAAGCAATAAAAAGGGAGGTTTGTTGATAGAACCAGGAAAATTGCTCTTTTAGATTATACTTCACAATATCTCCGTTGTCCACAGCCTTGATTGGTGGCAGATTCTGTAAGCAGAAAAAATAACTTTTCCATTCTGGACCACCTCAGCTCACTCCATTTTATATGGGCTTCCAGGACCCCTTTAGTTCTGTAGGCTCCAAACTATCCAGGACTCTTTTAGGCTTTCCTTTTTCCACCCAGACCCAAATAAAGAGACAATCAAAAGTGTTGGGTTAAATACGGGCCACAGTTTATTAATAGCAAGTTTTAAAATTCACTGCTAATTGTTAACTAACAAGAGGACTTGTGACATAGCGCAAGTGGGTGTCCTCTGTAGGTGTTATTGATTAACTGCCCCTCCATGGCTTCAGTGAGATTCCTAATGAAGGGCGAAGGATGGTGCCAAACCATTAGGCACCCCTCCAGTACTGAATCTTCTTATCTCAGAGCAGCTCTCATTTATCTGACCTGACATTATAGGCTCATCTATACCTATCCTATAATTGTCTGTTGTTTATATGTTTTATATTTTATATGAGGGCTGCCAGTCACCTTCTAGATGCCATGTAAAGGAGGGGCATACTTTTTGGCATTTTAACTGTCCATTTTTATTGTAAGCTGCCCAGAGACCTTTGGGTAGTGGGAGGCATATAAGTTGTACCTTGTATAAAGGAATTAATTCATTCCAAATGAAATTATGTTAAACAAATGTTCCTTTATACAAATTTCCCATAGGAATGCATTGAAAACAGAGTGATCCTATTTTTATGTTGTACAGATTCACCCCATAGGCGATTATGTTAAGCAAATTTCCCCTATCTCCAGAATTTTTTATGTTGTACAAATTTTATGTTATATAAACCGTTTGTTATACAAGGGTCCACTGTACAGTGGATGCCCAACTAACGTGCCGCTTGACTTGCATCATATTTGACCTGCGGAAAGAAGGGGCCTGTTTGATCTGTGCCACAGGATCCGACTTATGGCTTGGAGCCCCAGTGCAAGGCCCCGGAATTGGGCGGCAGCCAGGACCCAGCATAATGGCTGCCACCTCCAAACTGCTCCTGCTTACATGGAGAGGAAGAAGATGGCGCTGTAGCATGAGGACCAGCAGAGCTGCCTTCTTCCTCTCCTCCAGCGATGGCGGCTTCGGCGAGGCCAGCTCCAAGCACCTGGAGCTGGTCCTTGGCCTCACCGAAGCTGCTGCCACCACTGGAGGAGAGGAAGAAGGGCCAGGAGCTTGGGGCTGGCCTTGCTGGGGGCCGACCTCACCGGGAGCTCCAGGCTGGCCTCGCCTGGAGCCGCCACCGCTGCGAGAGCACAGCAAACACCAGAGAGGGCCCATCCTTCCTTCTCTTCCCCCTCCTCTTCCTCTTCCTCCCGACCATGCTGAGCTCCACCCGAACAAGCGCCTGGCTCTGCCCCAGGTTAGGCCCACTTCTTCCTGCCACCTTCTTCCACCTCTCCCTGGCAGGCAGCCGCCACTGCCGCTGCCTCCTTCTCCCTGGGTGCCTGTCTCCTCTGGGCTCCGGCTGAGTGGCCCTCCACTGGGCCTGGCCTCTGGTTACTCCGAGCACCCCCTCACTCCACCACCTGCCATCTGCCCCCCAGCAAGGGTGCCTTTCCTCCTTCCACCTCACTGAAGATGCTCTGCATGATACTGAGCAGGAAGTTCAGCCAGTCGGCCATGCACTGCATCTCCGCGGCACCTCAAAAGGGGGGGGGGTCGCAGGCTCTTCATGGGCATTGGGAAAGGAAGGCAGCTGTGTGTTTGTGTGTGTGTGCGTGTGTATATGTGTGTTGGGGGGAAGCAGCAGGGTGGCGGTGGTGACAGGGGAGTCAGGCTGAGGCGAGCGGGGTCTTCTCCTTTTCCTTCTTCTTCCTCCTCTACCTCCTCTCACTTAACTTCCTGCTCCTGCTCCTCCTCCTGTTCCTCCTCCTCCCTCCCCCACGCGGACTCAGGTTGGCGGGAAAGAGTGGGTGATATCACTGGGAGCTCGAGGCTAGCCTTGCCGCCGCTGCACCTCTGCCACCACCACCACCATGGAAGAAGGGCTGAGGACCAGCCCATATTTGCGCCGAAGCTCCTGCTGCTGCTGGCTGCTGAAGAGAGGGTCGCCACTGGGAGCAGCTTCCACATTCTGGGAGTGGTCAGTGGGGAATTTTGTTGTTGTTTTAAAATTTTATTGTTTTAAAATTTGTGAATTTAATAAAAGTTAATTTATTTCATCTACAATGCTATCTTATTTCTTTTATAGTACAGCATGGATTATTGCTGTCTGGTTAAACAGTCAAATTTGTGTTAAATTGCTGTTTTCAGAGGTCTTTTTCATCATCTGGAACAGATTAATCCACTTTCCCATTACTTTCTATGGGAAAAGTTCATTTGACTTAAGGCATGTTTGACTTATGTCTAGACCTCCGGAACAGATTAATGATGTAAGTCAAGGTTCCATTGTACTTGAATTCAGATACCTCTTACACTACCCGCTAATTGTAACCAATTAAACAAAGTAGGACAATGCCCAGCCATGCATTGGAGATGATGGGATGGGCGAAAACTCACTGTCGCTCTGGGCCAATCTCAGTGACAGCCAAAAATTCCCATCTGGCCCCAAAGCGACCTGCTAATTTTCACCATCTTCAATATAGGGTGAGTGGGTGGGGAAAACGAGCTGTGGAGCAAGAGACAGGGGAGCTGCAGGGACTGACTTATATAGGCTTGCTCCCCTGCCCCTCGCAGCCACCGTAACAAGCGTGAAACTTTTGCAGCTCTTCGGCCGGGTGGCAAAACAGCCCCACCCAGAAACAAGTCCTTGCGGAGCCACCATTCTCATCTTTCTATGTACCCAAGAACAGATCCACTGAATTCACAAGGAAACAAGTTCCCTATGAGAGCCACACAATTGTGAGAACAAAACGGCCATGCATCTGTTACAGTACAATACTTTTGCCAAATTACTGTAAGAATTATACACTACTGATGCTTCAGGGCAAAGCTTTTTAATCATCAGCGGGGTTATGGAGTATACCTGTACCTACTCTCAAGAATACAATCAGCTACAGTTACTTGCATTAGTGAAATCAGAAACATTTGGATGAACCCTCTGGCAGTGAATCGGTAAGACTCAGTAAGGTGAGTCTTGGACTAGATGGGCATTTTGGCTACAAACAGGCCTTGATGTTTTGGCGTTCTTTATGAATTACTTTTATACAGGGGTTGAAAGTGATCCATTTGGATATCAACCTATGCTCATTACTGAATGTAATTGGCAGCAAACACAAGAAAGAAAACTGTTTGATGCAGCTAGCATAAATACAGTTTGCTTTAGAGGGGAGCAACTGCTGTTAAGGACCCCTATCATACTTGCAAATGCTATGTCTTCTAAAAATTCACATTTAAGCCTTTCACCAGAAGTTCTTTAATTCAAAGAAGGTGGAGGAGCAGTGTGTTTTGTGGACTTACTAAAATGGGTATCAGAATTACACCAGAGTTATGTTCTAGCTTGTTTTAATAGTATTATTTCTCTCCAATAAAAATGCAGGCTAAGAGCATGAGATAAACTCTGTAATTTGGAAATACAAGCAAAACTTTAAGAAAATTCATACATTACATAAAGAATTGTGTGTTCTTTCATAGGTTTCCTTAGTTATATAATGCATCAGTAAATGTCTTTTCCAACAGGTTTGTTTGTTTGTTTGTTTGTTTGTTTGTTTGTTTGTTTGTTTGTT
>JAHTLZ010000016.1:4553034-4581337 GCA_023846285.1 Phrynocephalus versicolor
TGTTTGTTTGTTTGTTTGTTTGTTTGTTTGTTTGTTTGTTTGTTTGTACTCCATCTTTCTTCTTGGAAAAAATGCAAAGTAGCTTTCAACACTGAAGGACAGCACACAAATTTGGAGACAGTGAGTGCACACCAGTTGGGTACCGTTATTGTTCACTTTATTTGCTGTTACAGTATGACCCCTGCATCCACTGATTCATGAACCACTGATTTGATCATCCATGATTGGTGATCAGGGTGCAGGAGAGGTCTGAGCCTGGCAGTGAAGAGAGAGAAAAGAAAGAAAACTTACTGATGCCGAGGCTGTCCAGCCACAGTCCTTGGTGCCAGCTGCCCTCTGGGGGGACTTAAGAGGACCTGCCTGGCCAACTAGCCTTTGAATTTCCAGCTCAGGTCCCAGGTGGAGGACTGGAAGTTTGAGCTCGAGCAGCAAGTTCAAAACTTCTGATCCATTGCCTGGGACCCAAGTGGGAAGTTCAAAGACCGATTGGCCATGAGAGTCCTCTTAAATCCCCACCCCACCCCTCTGGAGGGAGGCTGGCATGGCAAGTTTTCTTTTTCTCTCCCCACCCCTGCTGCCACACACCAGCCACACTCCAGAGAGGTGGGGTTGGAATTTAGAGGACCCACCTGGCCAACCGGGCTTTGTTCTTCCTACTCAGGTCCCAGGCGGTGGATCAGAAGTTTGAGCAGGAAGTTCAAAACTTCAGGTCACTGCAGGACTTAGCAGGAAGTTCAAAGCCCTGTTGGTCAAGCATGTCCTCTTAAGTCCCCACCCCACCCCACCCCTCCAGAGGGTGGCTGGCACACAGTGAGGAGGGCTTGGCATCTGTAAATTTTCTTTTTTTTCCCCTTCCTCACCGCCACCACTGCCAACCCTGCAGACCAGCTGCAGTGGCAAGGAGGGAGAAAAAGAAAATTCACCAATGCTAACACTGCCTCGCTGCTGCCACTGCAGAAGAACTACCAAGCCTGGCAGTGAATGAAGGGCATTTGGGGGAATTCTCATGTAGGATACTGGGGAAAGATGATAATCAGGCCTTTATTTATAGTGCACCCCTGCCATATCATAATTCATATACTGTGATCCTGGTATAACGCAGGACCACAGTATATGAAGGCACAGACAAGTGGTGCTGGTCCTTAGGAAAACTGTGTGGGCCTGTTTGGGGCAGCGCCAGGCCTGGGGTAAGTGCAGGAGAACCCAAACATCTCCCCTGGTCCCAACCCAACCCGGAGATGAAGGTATCTGCATAATGTAGATTTTCCTTTATCGTGGGTAGGGTCAGGAACATCATCCCTGTGATAAGCAGGGAAGTACTGTATTTATTTTCTCAAATAGCTATTTGGAAATAAATGGATTTATGAGGAAGGTGAAATACATTCAGGTGACATGCTCTGGACAATGATAGCAGCATAAGGAAAATATTAGAACATGCATTGGTGGCAAACATCAAAAACACACCCTTGTATCTCTATTTCCATCTTTTCTCATAACAACTCTCATATAGGGGAAAGATGTGCACGCTGATACATAGCCAGATAAGTAAAAATTTCACTGTGCCACTCTTGAAAGCATGCCACAGAAATGCCACCAAATGTCATAGAGCTTTTCAATGAAAACTGTATTCCCTATTAAATGCTCTATGGCAAAGTGTGTGGGTGTGAGCTGCCCTCCTCTGATGGTCTCCTACAGGGAAAAATATTGCACAGCGCTCAGCAACCTATATTCAAAGGTGTCAGGTGCTAAGAACAGCCATTAGATCACAGACTCAGAGACGTAATACATTATTGCATAGTTACCTGCTCAGAGATCCAAGAGTGCAGAGTTCCCTTTTCACTCCAAAAGTTCCTCTAACACAATAAATTGTTCACGCAAGATTATGACAAGCTGGGAATGCATTATATGCAGAAGGCATGAAGGCATTAAGAGTTGTCAGGCCAGGAAAAAAGAAAAACTGAAAAAATCTTATTTTTCCCCATCATGTTAGAAGTCGGAATATGATTTATACTATGCTGGCTTTTGCTGTGTGAGTATTAGTGCAGCGCTTCTGGACAGGGGGGCCACATGGCCCCCTAAGGAGCCTTGACATAGGGGAGATGCAGATGGGAAACAGTCCTTTGTGTATTACCCTATAAGGTTCGATATGCTACTTATACAATCCTGATTCAGCCTAATTTTCTCTCATTTTGCAGTCTGGGCTGTGGCTGAAACGGGTTGGGATTGGTTCCTCTCAAGAATGATGCATTGCTTCTAAACTATTCTGCATGGCTCTTTAATCAAGACCTTCTCTTTCATGAACTGATCCCAAAAAGCTTGCACCACAACATTTTTTGTATCTTGCTTTCTGTTTCTGTTTTGTTTTGCTTTGGTTTATTGCCTAATGTATTTATTAATCGCTTTAATGCTATGAATCCTTTCCTTCACAGCAGCTACATATAGCTTTATCATTTAGTTGATTAATTATTTTGCTGCTGCTGTTTTTACACCACAACACGAGAGGAGCAATATAGTATATGCGGTCCAATGCAGACCTCTACACTGGAGAAACTAAACAACCATTAAACAGGAAGATGACCCAACATAGGAGGGGCAACAGCTCAGGACCAGAATCAGCAGTGTATCTCCATTTGAAGGACAAAGGGCACTCATTCAAAGATGAGGATTAGAAATGGAAAAACGGTGTTTAGTTTCATTCTGTTTCATCCCCGCCCACATTTTGTTTCATTCCATTTGATTAAAAACTTTTGGGGGGAAATTGTACGAAATGAAACAATAATGAAATGTTCCATTCATCTTGTGTCTTGTACTTACCCCTCCTCCTCCTTTTTCTGGGCTCTGGTGGCTTTTGGGCTCTGGTGGGGCTTCAGTGGCAGCGATGGGGCCTTGCAATGGCATCACTCGCCTTTCCCAGCTGGTTTCCTCAGAGAGGCCACCTCACGGGGGCTCGTCAGCGGCAGTGGTGGCAGCAGGCACCAGAAGGCCTCCACGCGGCCTCGGAAGGCCTTCCTGTGGGGGCTTGTTGGCAGTGGTGACAGCAGCAGCTGCTGAGAGGCCTCAAGTAGGGACCACTTTTACAGATGCACACAAGTGGGGGAACAAAAAAAAAACAGAAGGAAATGAACCGAAAATTTCCAGTTTGTTTCATTTTTCTTCAAACATCAGTTAGTTTTTGTTTCATTCTGAAACAAAATGCAAAACAAAAACAAAACAAAATATCATTTTTTGCCCATCTCTAATGAGGATGTACATATATTAGACAGAGAAGATAGATGGTTTGGGAGAGGACTCAGGGAAGTGTATCATGTGTGTATTGAAAACCCTTCTCTCAACAGAGGTGGGTGACTCAGGCACAATGTGTCTGCTACTTCTCAAGCTGTCCTTTCATCTATCCCTGGACAAATCAGATGCACTTCACACCTCCACCAGCAAGGCCACAGCTAATGACCCATACTTAATGGATGTTGGGAAGGGTTGCATAGGTGGGACTTTCACACACCCCATGCCATTGTCCACCTAATAAGCCTATTTAGGCCATTGTCCAATTTATGAGCATATTCAGACCATGGTGATGTGAAATCAAGGTGAACTATAAATTGGAGAACTCACCACTAACATTCCTCAAATTGATGAAGCTGCTTGGATGAGTAGCAAAATGTTTCAATTTCCCATGAAAAGAAGTCCAGTTTCCATGACACAACTTCCAGATAACCCCACCTGGATGACCGTGACTCATCGCAGACATATTGCTTTGTATTTTCGTAATTTGAATCATACTACAGCAGCCACAGGATTACAATATGTTTTCACCCACTTAACAATGTTCTGGTCTGTCCATTAATATTTATTTATTTATCCTTCTTGAAGTATAAAAGTAGAAGAGGTGAAACCTTTAAGCTACCAGAAAAATAACAAAAAACTTGCTAATATTTAAAGGGCCTCAACTAAGAAACTACCTGGCATATTTTCCATCTTGCCAAGGACTTTACAACTAAGAAACAATTCCTGGCAACTTCATCTTTTGCCATGTTTTAACCTGTTGGTTAAAACATGGCAAAGAAGAATATTAGCAACTCTGAAGAATATTAGCAACTTTTTGTTATTTTTCTAGTAGCCTAAAGGTATCACCTGTTCTACTTTTGTATTTGGGTTTTTTTGATGGCTATACAGCTCCTCAACTTGTTTTGCTTCTTGAAGTATACTGCCCAGAACTGGGAACAATACTCTGAGTGAGATCTATCTAGTGCTGAACAAAGATGAAGTAGTACTTTATGTAATTTGGAGACTATACCTTTGTTAATGCAACCTAAAGCAGTATTTGCTTTTTCCACAGCCGCATCACACTGTTGCTTTATATTCAGTTTGTGATATACAACAATCCCAAGACCATTGTCATTCACAGCATTACTGACATAAGCATTCCTCCATCCTGAAACTGTGCATTTGTTTTCTTTTTCCTAAGTGTAGAACTTGACATTTATTCCTGTTAAATTCCATTCTGTTATTTTTCAGCCCTGTGCTCAAGCCTATCCAGATTTTTTAAAATTTTGTTTCTGTCTTCCAGGGAATTCCCCCCAGCTTCGTGTAATCTGCAAGTCTGAGAAGCATTCTCTGGTGTTGGTAGGTGATAGTGGTGGTGACGGATCCAACTCTGGAGGCATTCAAGAGAAAATGAGACAACCATCTGTCAGATCTACTTTGATTTCAGTTCCTGACTCCATCTTTGGATTCTATGAGACTGGAGAACCCCTTGAGAAATTGGTGGGGTTGGAGTAGAAAAGAAGAGGGGCTGACAGGGCAAAGTTTCTGTGGGTTGGGCTGTACTATTTACATTGAGAATGGAAAGAAGGTGGAGGAAAGTTGGTGAAGGAACCAGCTTGGGTGATGCCCAGGTCTTAAAGGGAATTCTAGGGGTAGAGATTAGGGTGGTCTGATAAGAGAAATTGATACAGTGGATTATATTATCTTTGGCAATAGTTTATCCACTATTGTTTACTGAAAAAGAAGTTTCCTTCTTTTTCTTTGTTTAAGGATGTAGAATGGAATCAGTTTCTTTGGGAAGTGGTAAGCTCTCAAATGCTGGAGCCATTAAAGAGAAAGTTAGACAACCATATGTCAGATATGCTTTGACATGGATTTCTGCCCTGAGTGGGAGGGTGGACTGAATGACTTTATAGCTCCCTTCCAATTCCATTATTCCATGATCCTTTAATACCTGTAAGATGGCAGGTTCTCTGCTTGATATAGTTTATTTTCTAGACCTACCTGACATAGAGTTAAACAAATTATGCTGCTTCATTCCAGGTTTTTTTTTTTTTTGCCAAACCTAATATAATTCCTTGTACTCAAATATTCTCCTGCTGACTTTTATCTTCATGCATTATTTTCAGCCTGCTGATTCAAACTACTGCTGCAGGGGTTAAACGAGAGCTATTTATAAAATCTGATTTCAAACAAAAGTATTATATCTCCACAAAGCTTAGCTTCAAAAGGCCAATTGTCATAATTTAAATTAATCAGAAATAATGGTGTGTCACCAGGAGGAACGCAATAAACATAAAATGTTAATCTTGCAGACTCTAATTATACAATATACAGAGATTATAAATCTCATTGATTTACAGCAATACAGTATTTATATAACAGGAGGAAATTTGGGAAGATCAGAACCATTGCTAGGAAATAACAACTTTATTTGGACTAAATAAAATTTGTTTATTTAGATTTTTTAAAAAAAATTAAAGAATGGTTTTTTTAGTGTTCCTATAATAAAATTTAAATTGGTCTTTAAAATGGAAGATAATTTATCATGAGGAAAATAATACAGGAGAACCCCCTTATCTTCCCTCAAGCTTTAATCCATGACTTTGCTTTTCTTTTAAAAGCAATGTTCTTCTCTTTGTTGCAGTTGAGGAACAAAATATACTGTAACTATGCTCCAGAACTAGCATAGTTTTGACTACAATCTTGTCTCTGTAACAAAGGGACTTTAGATCCTGTCAACTGAAAGTTGTTGGTGGCTAGCTATTATGTCAGTGGGATGGTGAACCTATTCCAGGTTTTCGTCTGAATGTTAGATGAGATATGTGGATAGTTCCTGTAAAGTTCCAGTTAAAACCTGAATATGATTCTTTGCTCCACTGGCAAGGGGGATTCTACTGGAACTGGTGACTGAAAGTCTCTCATATGACTCTCCATCACAAATGCTCAAGTCATCATCCCATTTCACTTTCACAGCAGCTGTGGCACTACCTCAAGATTCAGAGGGGTTTTTTGAAAAATATGACTGAGAGTAAAAGAAAATTGTTACAAAGCATATTGGAGATGATATATAACACCTGTGAAGTTAAATATAATAAATAAATAAATATCTCCAACATGCTGGAGGTGTAAAAATTAAAAAGGGACATATTTACATATGTGGTGGATGTGTGAGATAAAGAAAATGGAATGGACATGGGTTTTTAAAGAAATACAAGAAATACTATGGGAAAGGATTCAAATGTCCCCACAAATGGCATTGGTAAATATGGTTATGGATACACAACTGAAGAAAGAGGAAATGGAATTGATAAATATAATGATAACAATGGCAAGGTTGATTTTTGCCAAGTATTGGAAATATAACAACCAAATACCGCTGGAGGAATGGCATAGGGACTTGTGGAATATGGTCATTAATGATAAATTGACGTGTGAAATTTTAATTAGGAAAGGCTTGAAAAAGTCTAATTATTTTAACGGAATATGGGATAACCTGTTGACATATATAAGGTGTTTATACCTGGAGAAGATTCAATGTATTTCTGGAGGGAAAAGGGCTGGTCAATATCTTAAGAGTTACAAATTTGGTCAAACCCTGCATGGGTGGTGAGTTGCACTGTATTGGTTTTTGTTATATTTATTTGAGTTTAGAATAATGTTTTTCTTTTTTTAATCTTTTCTTGTATAATGTCTTACATTTGTATTGTATTTTTATAATTTAATAAAAATATTTTTAAAAAGGCAAAAAAGCAATTCTCAAAATACTTTGGCCTCACTTAGTTTTCTGCCTTTGGTAGAAGGGAACTGGCAAAGTGAGACATTGAGAAATTCTACATTGTTTCTGTCTAACCACATCATGCAGAAACCTATTATGATTGCTGGGAATATAGACCATTTATTCTGCAAAAGCTAATGGTGGGTGAAGTGTACTCAGCCGACACTTTGGTAAGTGAAGGAAATGTGGGGCGAGGCATGTTTAGTTCTAGCAGAACTGAAAAGGCAACTCTGACAAAAAAAATGATGCATGCATAGAAATGACACCTAGCAAAATCTGCTTGGTTTTCTTTGCAGTGTGCCTACATTACAAACAATGTGTTTTTGTTTTTATTTCTGCAAGGTTTGCTGGCTCTTGTTCTTTCAGAGAGTTTCTCTACAGGTGTGCAATACAATATGTGATGGGATATATAATTCATACCAGATATTCATTGGCTGTAGTATATAAAGTTGGGGGGCGTAGATAGGGGAAGGGGAAGAGGAGGAGGGGGAACAAGAGGAGGGAGAGTTGATTAGTAGAGATGGTGGGAAGGAGGATTTGGCCAGGGTCTGTAGACATGTTAAGTATAGTTTTATGGCTCTGGGGCCAGGATCTGTTGATATGTTAAGTGAAATATTATGGCACCGAAGTACATTTCGTGTCTTTTGTTTTGTTTTGTTTTTCTTTGATTTTTGCCTGAAATTCTTGAAAAGACTAACAGGCTATCTTCTCTGAAACTTCTGTTTCTTTATCTATTTCAGTCTGGGTTTTCCCAGACTGGGCTGCAGGCTGTGGGCGGAGTCGGGAAGGAAGGGGCTGAGATCCGGTCTCCGCGCACAGAAGCCGGATCGCAGCCCCTCTCACCGCCCTCCACCATGAAGCCTCACAGCCCACCGGGCTGCAGGCTGTGGGCGGAGTCAGGAAGGAAGGGGCTGCAATCCAGTCTCCATGTGTGGAGGCAGGATCAGAGCCCCCTCTCTCCACCCTCCCCCCACAGCCTGACAGCCCAGTGGGCTGCAGGCTGTGGGCGGAGTCGGGAAGGAAGGGGCTGAGATCCGGTCTCCACATGCAGAAGCCGGATCGCATCCCCTCTCGCCGCCCTCCACCACGGAGCATGACAGCCCACTGGAGCTTTGCGCTGACGATGGGGCCATTTTCAGTGGGATCCTGCCACCCTGTCATCAGCTGAACCCCTTGTCAAATGGCCCACTTGGCACTAGGAGGACCCCCTAGTGCCAACCAGGTCATTTGACAAGGGGTCCAGCCCATGACAGGGTGGCAGCATTCGTCCCTTCACAGGGGACCGCGGGCTCGGCTGTGCAAGCAGAGCAGAGCCCTCAGTTTCCTCTCAAGGTTGGGCAGCGAGAGGGGTCTGAGATCTGGCTTCCACATGTGGAGGCCGGAATGCAGCCCCCTTCCGACCGCCCTCCGCCTCCCCCCCACCAGATGACAGCGTCGGATGCTGTCATGACCGGTGGGGGGAAGAAGAGACCCCCGTTCCGCCTCCACATGCAGAGGTAGAATGGGGTCTCTTTAAAGGGATCTTCCCTGCAGGGATGACAGTGCACCTGGAGCTCTCATCCACCATGGGGAAGAAGAATCCGAAACACGAAAAATGGAAATGAAGTTTTTTAAAACATTTGTGTCCGAAAAACGGTAAACGAAGGGAGATGGGCACGAAACAGAACAGAAACGGAACCCCATTTTTCTGTTTTGTGCCCATCTCTACTCTGATAGAGCTGCCTTGGCATGGATGTTAAATTGCCCCAGAATGATGAGCCAGGATGATTCCAATACCACCCTTGTAATCAGTTCAGTTAGCTGAGGTAGAGAAGTTGTTGTGCCTTGGGGAGGGCGGTATACCAAGAGAATTCTCATCTTGTCCCTGGCTCCTACTTTTAGGAACATACCCCTCATGAGGTAAAGCAAGGTAAGTCAATAGGTGATTTCATTTTGGAGGGTGGGTCCAAGTTCGAACAGCACCTGTGCTGCTGTGCTTCAATTTGGAACTGGACCCATTCCAAACTGAAAGCCCATACCTACTTTAAATCAGTCAATAAATTGAAATTGCAAATGCTACATGCAGATACAAAATCAGATTTTTTTAATATTGTAAAAGGAATTGCAATGAATATCACTCAGATTAAAAGGACTGTGGCCAGGTAACCTATGTGTTTGTTCAGTTTGGCATCCAGATACTCACTGCAGACTAGTAACTTGAGAGTTCTTGCTTATACCACTCCATAGTACTGGAACATGCTCTGGGTAGTTCACAACATAATTATGTAAACGATGCTTCATCACCAGCAAATTGGGAACTGAGTTTACTGATCTCATAAAGATGTGTTGGCTGAATCAATACTGAGCCAGCTACCTGAATCCAAAGGGAATGAACACAGCTCATGAACAGATTTTGACTGTAATACTGCAATTTAACCACTCTGCCACAGGGTCATCTCTGTCTTTAAACCAGACTTGAATGGGGCATCATCTCAAATGGATTGTCCAGAGGATTGTCATCTGGCAGCTGTTCATATGGATGACTATCTTCCCTTAAAGGGGACACATTGATACCTTAGTACCCATATCCCCATGATAATTATATTCTGATGTTTATAGGCACTGCCTTTTTCCTTCATTGCAAAAAGCTAACCTGTCTGCCAGTATTATATTGGAGGAATATGGCCCTGGTCTCATGACGATTTTGCTGTGAAAGAATGCACAGCAAAAGATTGTGCCTTCATTCCGAAGAGTAGTATTTTGGTACCCTGGCCGACCATGCCCCTGGAAGCACACTTTAACCACAGCATTTTGTACCACCACTAGGGGTTGTGTTAAAATACTTCTGTTATAGGTGCACACTTTTAAACACCTCAAACAAGGTTCACACCAATTAGATTCATATCCCTTTTTCTGTGACTTCCTGTAGTTCTGCCTTGGTAATCGTTTATGGGCTTCCGGGGTATGGTCTTCACCACAAGGGGAAAATATGCACAGTAAGCAAGTCGGGATGGACACAGAGAAGTAAAATACTCCCCTGTAATCGGGGCACTAACTGCACATCAAACGTCACGTGACCACCTGAAAAAATAGTACGCATCATATTAAGATGTGCAGATAACAGTAGTGAGACCAGGGCCTATGTTCCTCAAACATTTGGATTTTTTTCATAACAACAGAATTAAAATATGACAGAAAAACAGAACATTTATATTTAGTTGCTGGTGGCGAGTTATACCATGGAGAGCAGGGGGCTGTTAATATGATATTTTGGAAAATTTAAATGAAAATAAGCAATGCAATGTGGATATTGAGTTAAAAAAAGAAAAGGAAATATGCTTTGCAACAGGAAACTTCCTTCAGGTTCGCTAAAGAGCTAATATTAAAGAAACAATAGAGAAAACACAAATAAATAACTTAATGGATAGGGTATGGACTGCTGTGGTATTTTATATATAAAATTGTTAGACATCTAAATACTACTGTGAGGATTTGGAAATCAGAGACAACTTCTGGTGTCTCCAGTAAAATCAAATTAAATATCTAAAAATACATCCGTAGAAAGGAGAAAGCATTGTCATATGTGGAAGACTTCTGTCTGGAAATGATAATATTCATGGCTGGTAGCCAGAAATGATTTGAAGGAATCATTTAGGAGGAATTCCAGGCACTTAGTATGAATTGCATTACTTTCAAATGTTGTTGATTTTAAAAAGGATCAGAGAGATAGTCCACATAACTCTAGTTCTGCATTGTTAATTTGCTGTACGAGAATTTTCACCAGTTTCATTCAGAGTAATGGAGAATAAATTCCTTTCCAAAAAGATTTCTAAGGAGGAGGAAAGGAAGAGGTTCAGGCTTCTCAATGTGTTGAGCAATACAAGAATGGTAGCCTTCTGATGACTGAGTTGGAGGGACAGAAACATGGGAAGCTTTTTGTGTAATTGGACACAAAATTCCAAAGGAGTAACCAGTATTCTATTGGTGCAAAAGGGCAACCACATAACCATTTTTTTTCAGTCCAGAAGACCCCCTTTCGACAACCAGTCACAAAACTAGTTTCACAACTGATGTCACAAACCTACAAGACAAAGCATAGAAAAGAAAGTCTGACAGAAGTGGGGAGAGATGCTTATTCAATCTGAAGATTCATAAATTGGTTGGTTAGCTCTGTGTCTGGCCTGGAGTTCAATTTCCTACTGTGCGTCCCAGAAGAGTCAGCCTGTGTGGCTGTGGGCAAGCTGCACAATAAACCACTTTTAGGGACTTTACCTAGGAAACCCTGAAAAGTGTTGCCATAAGTCTACATTTGAGCTGACAGCACACAATTATTACCTGCAGTTCCATAATGTAACAGGATTGGTGTTCATTGTGAGGAATAATTTACCTGAAAACTTTATCTAAATTGAAATATTGGAGAAAAAATTACATTTTCTGCATGAAATAAAGTGCTGAATAATTTACATAAACATACAAACATTAGTTACATTTTGGTTCCGTCCAGGTGTTCAATGCCTTATGCTTCCCTGAGTGTTCAAGGGAGGAACACCCCGAATACTTACAAGCGGCTATCATTTGATGTCATATAACTAGGGGGATAATGTCTACCTTTTTTTTTTAAAACCTGCATATTTTGAATATTTATACTGAACTTCAGAGATTTTACAAAAACCCAAACAATTACCTGGCCAGACTCTGTCGCACAGCACAACTCAGACAATCTAATTAATGGAAGCCATTTTAGAGGAATTATATGTTTCCCATTCTTTCTCAGGTTCTAATGATCCCTAGGAATTATTTTGCTCAAAGGAAGCCTCTGGGATCCACAGAATGAGGGGGGAAATGTTTATATCTGAAAATCAGCGCCATTGGTTTCAGTCCATGAGGATCTCTAGGACCTGTGACATGGAACAGAATAGGAAACATTTGAGTCCCTCAAAATGACCATAGCTGATGATATTCTTCAAGTCACACAGTGTAACGTTGTACAACAGGATTCAGGATGATGAATTTGGAAGAAACCAACAAGAGATAAATCCAGTGAGTCTGAACTCTTGCACAATAAACATGTTAGGGCTGAATTTACTGAAGATCTTCTTTAACACATATAGAGAAAAAAGTTACACAGTCCTACTCATCATTGGAGCTGCTCTATCAATTGAATTTGACCAGTACAGAGAGGTAAACATTTGTTTCGGTTTTGTAGAATTTTACTTCATTCAGATATTTGGGATAGAACAAATTTCTCCCAGAGAAATTTAAAAAGGCAGATCTTCTAGTCTCTTGAGTACAGCCTCACTTTCCAGGCACTGAGTTGTACAATGTGGGAGACACATATGAACCTAGCCTGAAATGTAGAGTGTAGGTTTGGGGGTGGAATGTTCTGTGCACTGGCAATCTCTGGCTTGCAGTCTCACAAACCAGAGATTATTCAGGTGAAGGCAGCATGAATTTCCACTTGCACAAAGGGTTAGTGGAGTTTGTTGTTGCAGGTGGCATCAACAGTGGAACTCATACAGAATGAAAAGTTCTGGTAGCAGTTCTTCAGTAGCACACCAACCGTTTTTTAACCAAGCTTGAACTGTGCATTAAATGAAACCTCAAGCAGCTATCAACTCATACACAGGACAATGGATGTTGTGCTATATACACACAGGTTTCCCCCCTACAGATGTGTGCATTGTCATTATGCAAGTAATTATTGTGAACACAAAGGGCACAGTTATACAGCATAACTGTCCTCCTCCTCATGTTAAGATAAATAGGGATATGAAAATTCAAATAGTGTTTCTGCAGTTCACAGTTCTACAATTAGAGATGAGTTCATTTCCTTTGGAAAGCCCTTCAAATGCATCTCTTATTGTCCAGAGAACAGCACACACATGGGAATTCTTTTGTCATGAAGTATCATGAAGATCCACGGCCATGGCTTCCATAAAACTCACACTATAAATTCACAGAACAGTCTTTTTCAACTTGGTGAGTAATCAGCCTCACTGTCTAAGGTTCTTTCATTCCTTTTCCCGACTTTGAATACATTTTCCTCCTCTGCTGAGGAACCCCATATAGAAGTGTCACATCTGAAACTGTTAAATCTACTTTAATGCTGCAAGCACTTCCCAGACTTAAAATCAACTCTGCATGATCCAATATGACAGTCGCTCCTGACGCTGGAGTTTGGCCAAGGCATCAGAGGCTGCGACGTTTAAAGGAAAGAATGGGAAACCACATGATAAAATTTTAAAGATGGGCAAAACTGAGAAAAGGAAGAGCTCCACTGAGGAATGGTGAAAAGAAAACAGCGTACATAAGCATTATTTAATTCAAGAGTGCAGCAGTCCTTCAGCTGGGAGACCACAAAGACTCACCCTAAAACAGTGGGGCTCATACCCACATAGAAGACATAATGTGTTTCACAGGATTTCACTAATTCGTGAATTCTTATTGACGTGTTTCATCTTTTGTTTTTCATTGCTCAACTGCAATTGTTTCTTGTGACTAAATACGACTCTCTTTTTTTGTTTTCAGTTAATATGAATGTTTTTGTTTTCATCTTTTGGCTCCAAGGAGATCCATCCTGCTGCTAGGTCTTTTCCATCTCAATGACCTTAACATTTCAGCTGTTGTTTTTAAAATAAAATTTCTCAGAGCATCAACAATGATGATTTTTAGACAAATTAAACCATGGGGTCCTCTTTCCACATGAAACATATAAGCTTCATGTTGCTTTTAACAGAAGACTGTCCCGAGTCTTTTTGTGTTTGCTGTTTTAAAAGGGTCATACACGCTGGGAATCTAACCCTGAATTTTTCCAAGCTCTGATTTTATTACAGGAAAATACTTGTTAATTAATGTTGTGGAAGCCTTTGATTTATTGTAAGCCATATATGGTGGGATTCCCTCTAGGTGGGTGAGTCCCTCAGGTCATACCACACTCATGGGGCATGACTCTGGGATGCATGAAATCTATGAGTTTTTGTTGTAGATTAGGTAAATACCACTGCTGACTATTTGGTCTGATGTTTCTTTGACAGATAGGTGAGTGTACCTTTTCTCTTGATTCTTCCCTTACCTCTCATAGGTTGTGGCCCCTATGCTGGGCCACCACTTTGCTGGCTGTTCTGATTTTCTTCTTCAACATGGATGCATCTTCCATGTAGCCCCCCTCCTCCAATGGGCACCCTCAGCAATCTGCAGCTCTGGTGGTGACTGTGAAGGTGGAAGAACTCCAGTGGCATCATACATGGTGAGGAATGTCCATCCTCAGGACCCTAGGCCAGGGGTCTCTTCAGCTGGTGCTCATACAAATTCAGGATATATGGAGGCATGGTTCTTTGACTTAGCCCTGCCAAACCCACTCAGAAACTTGGCTACTATTCTTCTCTGGACAAGAATGAGGAAAACATAGTTCAGAAGCAGAGATGGGCATGAATCAAAAAAATGACGTTTTGTTTGTCATTTGGCGTTTGGCAGGTCCATTTCGGTTCGTTTCCGTTTTTCACGAATTTTTGCAAAACATTTGTTTTTGGTTTTGTTTGTTTTGTTACCATTTTGTTACCATTTATTTCATTTTTTGTGATTTTTTTTAGCATTTAAAGCAGTTCACTCAATTGCAGTAACGAAAACGAAACACACGACAAAATTTCTGGTGTTTCTGTTCATTTCATTTCATTTTGGAGACAAAATTCATTTGTCGTTTCTGATTTGGTTAAAAACTGTAAATAAAGATTCATTCATTTATTCATTCATTCATTCATTTGTCATTTCATTCTGTAACAAAACAAAAAAACAAAAATGAAATGAAAAATTATTCATTTCATGCCCATCTCTATTCAGAAGCATACACTTGTGGCAGTGTGGGAAATACAGCCATAATTCCCAGGGAAGTTTTGTTCTCAGCCAAGGAGAGACAATACATAGTGTTTGTAGAGGCTTATAAACACCTGGAAAAATATACCACCTACTGTAAATTACATGACCTAAGTTATTTCACTGACCTTTTAAAACTCTAATGTTTCCTTAATTTTTACATTGTGAATTATCATATTTTTCTTAAGACTCTTCAACCACCTGCAGTGCCATATATAGAGATGGGCACAACTCAGAAAAAAATTTTCGTTTTCGTTTTTGTTTTCGGCTAGGGTCCGTTTCGTTTCGTTTCCATTTTCGTAAGCTAATTTTCAAATTTTTTTGTTTTCGTTTCATTACGTAACGAAAACGAAAAACAAAAATGAAAATGAAAAATTTTTCGTTTCTCCCCATTTAGCTCCATTGAGTGCTTTTCCAGTAACGAAAAACAAAAACTTGCTCAAAATTAGTCGTTTCGTTTCCGATTTCGGTCCATTTTTGAACCGTTTTTCGTTTTCGTTTCGTTACGTAACGAAAACAAAAAAATGAAAATGAAAACGAAAATTGCGCTAAGTCGTGCCCATCTCTAGCCATATATATATTGGTTTTACTGCATTAAAGATTAAGTGTAAAGCAGTTGCTAGCATGAGGAAAGTGAAGCTCCATAAATGCAGTGCAGAACAACAACAAAAAAGCCAGAAAACAAATGGGTGCCACCGAATATGAAATATGACTGCTCAGCATTATTGGATTTTTTTTCTTATTTACTTTTTCAAACATCTCAGAAATGCAAAGGTCAAGTAATTGCTTGGCTAACAATTTATTATGCTAAAAGCTTAGTAGATGGCTCAGCCTTTTAAAAACATTTACTAGAGTAAGTTGAAATAAAAATGGACAAGTAAATATATGTATTTCAACTTTGTAAAGAGAATTTGTTGTCCTAAGTAATTTACAGTGAGGAGATCATAAATATCAGCCTGCAGCCAACTTAGCTTTATTCTAAATGGTATCAGGGGTGTGTGTGTTTGGGGGTGGGGAATGGGACGAAGTATATTCATCACTGCTCTGCTGCATGCTTGTTGGAAGCAGTAGCATATGGCACATTTGGAAATACAGATGCTCTTCTTGACAACCTTTAAAGCACTCAGAATAGCCTTCGGGCTAGATGGTCATGGTATATAAGTCTAATAAATAAATAAATAAATAAACTCTCCATAAAGAGATTCCAAAAACTTAGCCCCCTAAAACATAAAAATAAAAATAAAGACAAAGAGCTAGTCTTTTGTAAAGTTCATGGCTCTTAATTGCCAGTTCATGAACAACCACCTCTAAAACCATTGCAGTTTAGCAGGGACAGTTTAGAACAAAGGGGAATTATTCCTAGGAAATCCTATTTCTCTCCAAAGTAGTTTGAAGAGTGCAGATAAGCTCAGAGCAAAGAGAGAAGCCTGGAGTTTAGTAGACAGTGCAGTAACCTCTGCTTCTCAGAGAGTCCTGGGCATGTGACCATGAAGCCTTAGTTCTATTACATCACTGGTTGAGGAGAGCAATTGCTCTCCAGACAGGGATGGGAAGAAAGGTTGTTTTTGCAAGCCATGACCCCCCCATCCCATTTTTACACAAAAGAAAGAGAAGGGCAGAGATCTGAAAATACAGCATATATCTCTTTTGTGGGAGAAAATGAGTTATGGGAGGGTCATGGTTTGCAAATTCTCATGTGATGGAATTCTTCTCTAGAGCAAGACAAATCTCTGCATCTTGTTTTAGCGCCTTTAGAAAATCATAGTGGCCATAGCCTCAGGGTAGGTTTTGCTGTGACACATGGGGTACCAAGGGATGGGTTTAACATTTAAAGTGCCTCAGAGCTTCTCCCATTCCCTACCTTTATACTGTATTGATCCACAGAAAGCCTAGATCTAGGTACGGACAGTTTGTATGCTCCTTTTAGTTTTCCATTCAGTTTAAAAACTTTTTAAAGAAATGAATAATATACCAGACAAAACCAAAATAAAACTAAAACATAATGAAGACAAAAACGTTGTGGCATCTTAAACACTGATTGTTATACTTCCATGTGAGCATTTGTGGGCAGGTCTACTTCTTCATACCTGAAGAAAAGCTTCAGCCCACACATGAATGCTAGTCATGTCCGACTCTAGGAGTGGGGCTCACTTCCGTATTCAGGCCAGAGAGCCAGTGTTGTGCAACTCCATGGCCATGTGACCAGCATGGCTTCACGGAAACACGGCTTCCCATTTTTTACAGCAGTACCTATTTATCTACTTGCATTTTACATGCTTTCAAACTGATAGGTTGGCAAAGAACAATTTCTATGACAACTTTCAGGCTAGGGAACTCTTTACCTGTTTTAAGTTCCTGCACTTCCTCCTCTCTTTCTGCCCACAGGCAAAGACTACCTCATTCCGTTAGGCTGGACCTCAGCAATGATAACCCTCAAATCATGAGGTTTCAGACACAGGATGGCTTTCACATTATTGAAGCAAATTAATGCCAATCTTTTTGTGAAGTAATTTTAACATGGTTTGATTTTAACAATAAGCCAATCACATGGGCCACTGACTTCTATGCCAGTGTTTGTAATTTTATCATATTTTATCTATATATTGTTTTAATCACATTTAAGCTACCACAAGTCCCAGTTCTGTAGAATAGTGGAACATAAATACAATGCAGTCCATTGGATTACAGTTCAATAAAAATCAAAAAACAATGATAGATCAGAAAAGAAGGGATATATGTAGCTACAAAAGGAGGATATGATTCCAACTTATACACATCCCAGTAACACTACTATTGGCCAGATATCAACTGTTTCTTAAACAGTTTTAATTACAGCTGTGATATACATTATCTTTGACTGTTTTATTGTAAGATCAATATGACTGACACACGAATAAATATTGCTCATTATCTTGCTTTAAATTGTCTAGTATGTCATATTAATGGAAGACAAACCTTATTATACTCTATTAATTAAGGCTTTACTCAAGTTGCATTTGAATGCCTTCATGATCAGCCTCCTTTGCTCAGAATGGAATGGTGGATGCAGGCAACCCATTGGACACAATTGCTTGCTTGGAAGAAGTAAGCTTACATCCAATGCATCCACTCATCATTGCTGTTAGAATGGATTGGCAAAGCTACCAGTCTCCTAAAGGGCACATGCCCCAATGTTTATGTAGGCACATTTTGACTGAGGATGTAAAAGCTTCTTGATCACTAGTACTGAGGAAATTCAGCAATGATAAACAATACTTGACTGCAATGCCAATTCTTTTAGATTATATATATTTTTAGATTACTTGTTTACCCATAGACTATTGCTTTTCATAGATAAATCTCAATAATATAATTATATATAGACTTTGTGGTGTTCAGCATGTGAAAAAGTTATGTGAATGCAAGGTAGATGCTGATGAGGGCCATACATCTTTGTCATGTAGCATCTTCTTACTTTTTTATTGTATTTTATTTTATTTTATATGCCAACTTTTCCCCATAAGGTACCCAATACAATTTACAACATTTAATTGTTGTCTACTGTCAAGTCAATTCTGAGTAATGGCAACTAGGGATTGGCACCTTACAAAAAGGACACACTGTTTTGTCATTTTGTAAACTTATGAAACCTTACGAAATGAGACAAAACAGCAAACAGTGTGTTATCAAGAAATGAAATGAAACGCCATTTTTGTTTTGGAAATTAAACAACTCATCCTAGTCTCTTGATCCAGCCGTCTTCAGAACAGGAAGGAGTTTTATTTTTAAATTGATTGATTTATTTTCATTTCTTCCTGCACCTTAGCTGTTGAGATAGCTTATCTCCTATCTTGATCTGCCTGGTGCAGCTAGCCAGGAGCTGAGCTCTTCCCTTCTCCAACTGTGTCTGCAACTTGATTTAAACTGATTATTTTGTTTTCCTTTCCCAATTAAGTAGGACTGTGGACATTATGTTTTATTCTTCCCACTGATCAGCTGTTGAGCTTATCTCTCCGATCTCTCCATGCAGCAGCTAGCCCTTAGCTTTCCTGCTGTTTACAGAGGGTTCTTTGTTTGAAAGGTTTAAATAGGGTCTTTGATTTAGGGCAGTGGGCTAACTTGTTAAATAAAAAGAAAGAAAGCTCCCAATTATTTATAGCCTTACAAATTGTGTTGTTTCATGACAAATATTCTTTTTAAAAATCCATTATTAATGAAACAAAATGAAATGAAGCCTGAAATGAAATGAAACAAAAGGCTATATTCCCTCGTGCCCATCTCTAAATCTTTTTTTCAGGTAGAGAGTACTCAGAAGTGGTTCATCATTCCCTTCTTCTGTGGGCTCCCTGGGACTGTGCAGCTTGCCCAAGACTATGAAGCCTGGCTGTACTTTCAGAAGACATGGTGGGAAATCAAACTCCTAACCTTTTGTCTGCAGCCAGACACAAAAAAACCACTGAGATTGCTAGCTAGCTAGCTGATTAGAATCATTTCATGATAACAAGTTTAAAGTGCCATAAAAACTAGTATAGTATATATTAAAGTGTGTGTGTGTGTGTGTGTGTGTGTGTGTGTGTGTGTGTGTGTGTGTGTGTGTGTGTGTAATTTACAGGTGAAGCTCCACAGCAGACCATATTTTCACCTCATGCAGACTCTCAGTATGATTTAGAACCCACAAAATGAATGTGAAAATTGACATCAGAAAAATATTATTTTACTTTTTACTTTCTCTACTATAAAGGTCCTTTTTACCTGCCAGTTATTATGGAGTATGCCTCAGGTTCCTTCCGGTGATTACACCCAAAGCTACCACAAGTGAGAGATTTAGTAACACTGGCTTGTAGGAAGTAGCCATTTCCACTGCATTCAGGAAAGTTTTTGATTTGGTTGTGAATGGGCAAAGAAGGGTTATATACCAGTTCTGTAAGTGGAAAGCCCAAAAAAGCCTCAGTGATCATTATCTTGTGGGAGAAGTACAAGGGAGCATTATTGTTAGGGGGGAACAAAAGCTAGAGTACCAAATAATTCTTGGCCTATTTAGAAATGTGTTGTATTTCTTAAAGTTATATTTTGTTCTTGTGCTCCATGAGATAATTCAATGAAAGAAAGAAAGAAAGAAAGAAAGAAAGAAAGAAAGAAAGAAAGAAAGAAAGAAAGAAAGAAAGAAAGAAAGAGCCATCTTAAGGAAAAATAATAGCAATAAAAGCAACAATTGACTGTAGTGGTCACTATTAGAGATGGGCACGACTCAGAAAAAAAGTTTCGTTTTCGTTTTCGTTTTCGGCTAGGGTCTGAGTCATTTCGTTTCCGTTTTCGTGGGCTAATTTCAAAATTTTTCATTTTTGTTTCGTTACGTAACGAAAACGAAAAAACGAAAATGAAAACGAAAATTTTTTCATTTCTCCTCATTTAGCTCAATTGAGTGCTTTTCCAGTAACGAAAAACAAAATTTGGCTCGAAATTAGTCGTTTCGTTTCTGTTTTCGGTCCAGGTTGGTGCCGATTTTTGTTTTCGTTTCGTTTCCGTAACAAAAATGAAAACGAAAACGAAAATACCGCTAAGTCGTGCCCATCTCTAGTCACTATTATTTGTTTACTTCCTGAAACCTTCTTGATAACTTGGGGGGGGGGAACCTTTCCTGTCACTGGATTGATTTAGATATTGAGCTCCTTTGGGATGTTCAAAAAGGAGACAGTCTGGAAGACTGTCCTAGACTTAGACCTTGCTTGTCACTGACCCACATGAAGGACAATTGGAAAAAACAACACTAAACTACCCATTTGGCAGGTTTCCTAATTACACAATGAGGCCCCACATGTAATAAAAATGTTCCTGTTCAGAAAGTATCTCTCTCATTGCCCAACCAGACTGGAACAACAAAGTGAGGCACAAGAGGTGGTTTGAAACCTGCTGCAGTGTTTACCATACAGAACCCCCAGACATTTCACAGACCATTGGCCTGTACACACCTTCTTTTATTTTTGCTGCCACCATTCAAAGTATCCCAGTTTAAATAACACAGACACAGTCGGGTTTTAATGTGAATAAAATAAAATAACATTTATGGAATACAACAAGTTGTTTAAGTTACAAGCTTTCCTCGTGCACACTTAATTGAAAGTTACTCTAAACAGTTACACTCAAGTTCTGTCCTTTACTTTCCTCAAATCTCTCTCATCAGTCTCGTATCTTAACTTTTCCGTATCTAATCTCACAAACTGCAGTCAGGAGAAACAGTGTGTGATGTTTAAAATGATTTTTAGCCACCGACCCAAGCACTTTCCTGTGGCTAAAAGTATTGACCCGAATGTAAGTCAGGGGCTCATTTTTTTTCAGCCCTAAATTAGGGCTGAAAAACTAGTCTTATATTTGGGTTTATACAGTATCTAATTTTTTTAAAAAAATATCCAAATGAAAACATAATATTTGTAAGTTCAGCAGACCATATCTAAAATTTGTAATGCCAACAGTTTTCCACTCTTAAGTTGAATTGCTCTTAAGTCGAGCTGCTCTTAAGTCGGGGTACCACTAGATAGATAGATAGATAGATAGATAGATATAGACTTTTTGTGGTGTTAAGCATGTGAAAAGCCAATATTAGTAGAAGGTGGATGCAGATGAAAGCCATACATCTTTTGTCAGGTAGTATCTTGTAACTTTTATTTTATTTTATTTTATTTATTTTATTTTATTTTATTTTATTTATTTTATTTTATTTTATTTTATTTATATGCCACCTTTCTCCCCATAACGGACCAACGACATGTCACAACTTTTAATAATTGTGTGTTGTCAAGACAATTCTGAATTATAGCAACCTTTTTTTCAGGTAGAGAGTACTCAGAAGTGGTTTACAGCTATGTCTTCTGGGGGAACCTCAGGACTGTGCAGCTTGCTCAAGGATTCACAGGCTGACTCTCCAAACCAGCAAAGTCCAAGTTCCATGGCCCAGGTTCTATTCCCAATTGAATGTGTAGCAAATTTGGTGGCCGAAAACAAAAAGCTGTGGCTAATCAACAAAACTCAAACTGAAAGTAAAAGGAAACACCAGGACCTAGGGCTGTGGCAAAGCACACACATGGGTGTGATACCTGTGGGAAGACTGTCTCTCCACCTGTTTAATTGCTTCTGTATCATAGCCTGTAGCACCAACAGTCGAGGTTGCACCTGTGTAGAAAGAATGTTTCCATTTTTTTCCAACAAGAAAAAATGGGAGATGTCTAAAGAAACCACAATGGTGACTAAAGAACTTTCAACTCAGCCAAGTATTTTAAAAAATGTATGGGAAATGGAAAAATGGGGAATGCACCAAAGAGGAATATAAGCAAATAGCTAATATATGCAGGGAGGTGGTTAAAAAAACAACTAAAGTGCAAAATGAACTTAGACTTGCCAGAGAGATTAAAGATAGTAAAAAGGGCTTCTTTAGTTATGTCTGCAGCAGAAGGAAAAATAAGGAAATGATAGGGTCTCTGCATGTCAAAGATAACCATATACAGAAGCAGGCCACCTTCTTAAAATATAGCCTACAAAATATTGGTCATCCTCTCTGCATTTTTTCTTGCCATAAAAAGAAAGGAAGGATAAGGAGATGGCGAGAGAATGGGAAGATAAAACCTGTAGTGGTGACAATTCCCCATGGAAGAAAGGACACCTAACAAGGTGACAGTGATAAATGAAATGCAGCAAGAGCTACAGCTCTGGCCCCCCATCACAATGCTAGCGAATAAGACAGATGTTGACACTGCAGTATTTCTTGAAGCATCTCTATATAAAGACGTCTCAAATTCTGAGTACTAGGCCATCTTTCTCATGCCTTGGTTCCAAGGACCCCTAAAGATCAAGCTTTCACAAAAACTGCACCATATCCAGAGCTGTTCTGGCTTTTCTTGGAGTTTTATGGACCAGAGGGAGAGAAAAGGAAGTATTCACAGTTCCCAGTGCTCCAGTGCTTGAGACAGGTGTCTCACTAAGTCTACCAGTAGGACCAGCTTTGTTTTCAACTCATAGCGATGCCATACCTATTATACAAGTGGTTCTCAACCTTGGATGTGATTGGCTTAAAACTCCCAGAAATCACTAGCTGTGTGGCCAGGATTTCTCAGACTTGTAGTCCAAGAACATTTGGCCACCCACGGTTGGGAACCCAATATTATAGGATCATCATAAGTTTGTGTGCTTGACCAGAAAAATGGAATGCCTAACGAATGGTAAGACACATGAATTCAGAATATCAAAACGTACCCGGTTTGTTAACAATGAGGGTAAAAGAGCCCTCAATGGATAGCCATGAAGCATGAACCAAACTGATTTGTAATTTTTCTCATCCATGCCCATCTCTACCCATGACTGCTGCTTTGAGGAAGAATGTTGTAGAGCAGGATTGTGGAAGTTTTCATCCTCAAGGTGTTTCAGACAACTCCCATTGTCCATTCGAATTGGCCATACTGACTGAGACTTCCTGAAGACCAACACACCTAAAAGGCCAAATTGACTTTTGAGGGCTTCTGCCAGATGAAATTGATAGCATTGACCTTGAGGGAGCAATAATTTGACTCCAAACCAATGTCTTTCTTCTTTTCTCTTTAACATATAACATGGCATGCTGGATAGCTCAGTAGAGATGGGCACGAAATGAATTTTTAATTGATTTTTTAATTCAACTAATTTAATTCAATGAATTTTTAATTCATTTCTTTATTCATTTTGTTACCTAATGAAATGAATAACGAACTGACTTCTCAATGAGAAACAAAATGAAACGAAATGGAAATTTCCACTTTGTTCGTTTCATTTTTCATTTTCCCATAGAAAAAAATCTCCATGTTTTTGGTTCATGCCCATCTCTATAGCCCAGTGGTTTAGGTCTCTGGCTGTGGATTCCCCACTGGGCCTCCTGTGACTAGAGCCAGTGCATGTGACCTTGAGCAAGCTGCACAATTCCATGAGACCAGCAGAAGAAGGGAAGGGTAAACCACCTTTGAGTATTCTGTACCCGGAAAACTTGAAAAAGGGTTGATGTACATCTAAATTGACTTGACAGCATGTAATTATTAATAACATACAATGTAACCACATCACTATAAATTCACATATATGGTTTCTAGTAGCACTATCATATAAGCAGGTTGTTTTATGGAGAATAGTTCCTTCCCCCTCCAACTGGCTGATTTATGAATCAAGCAAGCTGATTTATTTCTGAATGAAACTCTTAATTTCTAGCCATTCATCCACATGCTTACAACCTTTGTTGCTCATACACAAGTCCTATTGATTTGTAAGGGAATTAAATTCCTCTTACCAAGCTCAGGGCTGCAAAAACCCAAGCTAGAGTACGCATTTGTGGGTGAACATTTTATTTGATGGCAATGTTTGGGATTGTTTTATGCCATGTGTTCAATCTTTTTACAGCTTTGCAACAAAAACTTTATGAATTTTCCATAAATATTAAGGAAAGAAAGCAATAACCTTGATATTTTGACAGAACGAGCATAAAACAAAGAGCAGCTGGAAGGCACTGGAGAAGATTCTTCCTCCTTTCTTCTTCATCTAAAATGGGTGACATTTCAGATGTTCCTGACACTGAATCTAATCTTTTTTTCTGATAACAGGCATTACTCATAGTCTTTCACTTTGCTTCTTTAATAACAGTCGCATCACACTGTGAACAGCTCTTTCTCATTCTCTATTTTGCTCAAGATTTTACTTGTGTATAATATATTGATCAAAGGAAAACTCAGCTCAGTGGTGGCCTTTTTTTTTTTGCATGTAGATTGTTGTCTCAGGAAACCAATACAGTAATACAAGTGGCACCTTGTATAAAGGAATTAATTCATTCCAAATGAAATTATGTTAAGCAAATTTTCCTTTATACAAATTTCCAATAGGAATGCATTGAAAATGAAGTAGTCCCATTTTTATGTTGTACAGATTTGCCCCATAGGCAATCCTGTTAAGCAAATTTCCCCTATCTCTGGAATATATTATGTTGTACAAATTTTATGTTATACAAACTGTTTGTTATACAAGGGTCCACTGTACCTTGGTTTACAAGTGCAATCCATTCTGGAAACAAGCTTGTAATCCAAAGCATTTGTATATCAAATATTCCCATAAAAATGGGAAAACTCAGATTATTTGTTCAGGAGCCTCATAAACCGCATACTGTACATACAACATGCCAAAACTCAGAAATTAAGTTAGCTAGAAGTCCATGTCCTCACCATGGTTTAGCCTTATGTACCACTGTTTTTAAGGCTTGCCTGAGATGGAACATTCTATACAGCCCCCCTTAACCCAGCAGAGAGAATGAGAGAGAGCCACAATTAGCTCACTACTGATGATTTGATCTGCTCCAGTGCTCATATTACAAGACATTGCTCCCTGATCAAGGCAAAATTGATTGAGAATGCTTGCAAAACACTGTTAAACTAAGGTTTTACTGTACCTATATACCCATCCATACATTTTTGCTTAGATATGATAAACTGCATAGTAATAATAAGCATGTGCTGTCAACTAAATTATGACTTATTTTTCAGGGTTTTCCATGTAAAGAATACTTAGAAGTGGCTTCTTATTCCTTTCCTCTGTGGTGCCCTTGGACTGTACAATTTGCTTAAGACAGTTTAGGCTTGTTCTACTCATGGGAGGCAAAGTAAAGAATCGAATTCACAACCTCTGCCTAGAATGGACAGAATCACCACAGAAGGTACTTCAAGGTGCAAACCCTAATGCAGAATATCATCTGACAAATGGCCATACAGCTTTTACTGAAAAACCCTCCTATGAAGTGCAGGTCCACCATAATCTGAGGGGATGCATTCCATTTTGTCTGAAATTTCACCCTAATTTTAGGTGGTCTATTTTTTTTTAATTTCTGAAACTAAACAATGCATTAAGTGTTGATCCTGAGCTTGATTAATATTCTGTTCAGTACATAATCTAACTCTATATAAAAATATCATGGGAGACAAAGTGTCTTAAATAGAGATGGGCACAAAACACCAAAATGGTGTTTTATTTTTTCTTTCTGGATATTTTTGTTTTGTTTCATTTTTGTTTTGTTTTGTTTTTCATTTTTCATTTATTTATTTTTAAAAACTGCCAGCCAGTTGACTCTTTTATTTTTACTAGTGCTGACCAGCTGGCTTGCGGGGCTCTGCCGGTCAGCACTTTTAAAAAAACTACCGCTGACCAGCTGGCTTGCAGGGCCCTGTGGTCGGTGCTTTAAAAAAAACTAGTGCTGACCAGCTGGCTTATGGGCCCCTGTGGTCAGCACTTAAAAAGACTAGCATCAACCAGCTGGCTTGTGGGACAGGTCAGTGCTTTTTTATTTTGCCACCCCATGGGCCAATCAGCTGGGGAGTGGGGCTTCGGTAGGCAAAAAAATATTTAAAAGCCCACTGTTTCCCCCACCCAAGCAGACGCCTTGGGGGAGAAACTGCAGACTTCCCCCATAGGAATGCATTTCTTCAATGCATTCCTATGGGAAAATGAAAAATGAAATGGAACAAAATGAACATTTCCATTTTGTTTCATTTAATTTTTCATTGACAGGTCATTTTGTTTTTCATTTCATTAGGGAACAAAATGAAAAATGAAAAACAAAATGGAAAAAAAAATGTTTCGTGCCCATCTCTTGTCTTAAAATGATGGCATACTCACCTCAAACTATTTCAAAACAGCACATGTAAAGGGAAAATTCCACATACTGTATGCAAAGAAAGTGATTATTGTGATTATTTATTTATTTTGAAATCACAAAATCCCTTATCCTTGTAATCGTAGATCTGGAAGACAACTCAAAGAGAATCAATTCCCAGTATAGATGGGTGTTTCATATCAGAAGGGCTCTGGTTCTGAAATAAAACATGGCAGCACAGCTGCCCTTCAGAACCAGGACCCAGCCTCCAGAATGAAATCAACACACTGACTTACCTTCCTTTGAATTGAGCAGGGCGAAACTCCTATTAGGAAGCAGCCTCCAATGCGTTATCTTTCCTTCTCTCTAGCACTGGCCAATCAGGAGCTGAGCAAGGACATGCACCATACCACCTCCCTGTCTGATTTAGCCAGCACCAGGGAAAAAGAAAGATGATGTGTTGGAGGCTGCTTCCTCATTGAAGTTTCACCCTGTGTGACCCAAAGGAACTGGGTCCCTTCTGAAGTGAAACACCCATCTCTAGTTCCCAGTGCTGAGGGCATGAACTGCTGGATAGTTTAGTTGTTAAAGTATCTGGCTGAGAATATGGAGGTTGGGAGTCTGATTCCACACTGTGCATCCTTGAGAAGGGGCTGGACTTGATGATCCACAAGTCTCTTCTAACTCTGCAGTTCTAGGATTAATAATTGCAGAAGGTGACATTAGACCAAACCTGGAAAAGATCATATCATTATTTTGTGCCACCTTTGCAGTGTATTTCTGTTAATTCACTCTAGAAATTTCTCAGCTTTTGTTACTATCACATAATACTCCAGATCCATATTTGTGTCAGCTCACTATATTTATTTATTAATTGAAAATATATTTACCCTGACAGAGTAACGACTAATAATGATTCTAGTGGACTATCATTATAGTCCATTTAATGGACTATCATTCCCCTGAATTCTGTATACATGCACCAACCACTGACCGCCATTGATTATCTGCACCACCCAAAGAGTAGAGTGGGCCTTTATGTGTACACAAATGACAGCTCTGTTCTCTTCATTGAATGGAGGACATGTAAAAATAAGCTCAAGTGCCCCATGGCACAGTGGTTAAATGCCTGTACTGCAGCTAAAATGGTGCTCACGACCTGGGGTTCAATCCCGGCTCATGGTTGACTCAGACTTCCATCCTCCCAAGGTTTGTAAAATGAGTAGTACCCAGCTTGCTTGGGGGGGGGCAATGTGTATCCTGCATACTGTAATTAAACTGTAAACTGCCCAGAGACTACTTGAAGTGGTATGGGGTGGTATATAAGCAGAACTCTTTACAGGAAGCCAGCTGTAGGCTGAATATCAAAGGGGGGATGAGAATCATAACTGCTAGAGCAGTAGGGCCATGGAACCAATTACCTCAGGAGGTGGTGAGTGCTCCAGTGTCGGAGGCACTCAAGAGAAAATTAGACAACCACTGGTTACATTTGCTTTCATTTTGATTTTTGCATTTTTGCAAAGGATTGGACTTGATGGCCTTATACTCCCCTTCCAACTAAATGATTCTATGATCTTACGTCATCCTAATCTCTAGAAGAAAATGCTGCCTTGTTTCAGTCTAAGGCCCTTATGTTTCTGTTTCTTAATTCTACCTTCATTTTTCAATACTTTCTTGACCTTTTGAAGCTGCCAATAAGTGTGGCACATTTGTGAGATATTGTGTTACTTTTCATATGCAGGAAATCATTCTAGCAGGGCCTAATAGACATGAAAACTTCACTGTTTTCCTTA
>JAHTLZ010000016.1:4581347-4603278 GCA_023846285.1 Phrynocephalus versicolor
ACTACTACTACTACTACTACTACTACTACTACTACTACTACTACTCTTTGAATGGCAGAGCTAGAAGTTACCCTACGGATCAACAAGTCCAGCCCATTTTAAGAAGGCACAGTGGAGAACAGCAATTCAGTTAGCAACCAATCCCATATCTGAGGACAATGGGATACTTCAAGACTTCAGGATGAACCATGTGGCAAATGGCAAAGCATGTCCCAACTATCCCAATTAGCTCACTCTGCCTAATAGCATGTTGGTTAGTCATGAAAATGTATTTTGATTAGCTGGATAACAACTTTCTTTTAAATAAGAAATATTGTTCCACAGCTTCTGGAATACACATTTGCCAGGAAGAGAAGTGGGAAGAAGCGGCCTGGGTGCCAAACTTCCCCACTATATTAAACAAAAGTAATTGCTTTCTTTAAATGTTGGCCTGTATTGTGCTGCCAAACAACAAAGAAAAAAGACAGTTGAATAAACATCCCTCTCACCTCCAGCAGGGTCCCAGTTGTATGCCCATTGTTGTACTAGTTCTGCGGTCAGCTTGTCACAGAGAAATGCAAATGTGCTACATTTAGAGCAAAAAACAGTATTTTGGAGACAGAGAAAAGCTATGGAAATGTGAAGAGTGGTTTGGCATGCTACTTTCAACATGGATGCAAAAGTGTTGCTTTTAAGATGAGATTGCTAACCATGGCTCTCCTTTAGTATTTTCTCAGTCCAAGTAAATATTTAAAAATATTGACAAAGCTGACACAAGTTTGTGGTGTTGAGGGTTCCATTCCCACTCCCATAAAGTGATACATGAAGATGAGGGATCTTCAAGAGATCTGAATATTGAGACAAACTTATGAAATTTTCACCTCCCAAATCCATGGGCCAACTGGAACACACCCATGCTCCAAAGTCTACACTATTCATATTTTTGTAGTACAGTCTGAAAACATGCATGAATGTCTGTATATTGGGAGAAAGTATGCACAACTCCTGAATGAGTCAAAGTATTCCTTGACCACTGTGGCTGATGTATTTATTCCCATGGAGTAAAGATAGATATCAGTGACTATTTTAGGAGGACCAGAGGAGCAACCCGAGCTGCCTAGATGCCCTAGCACATCCGATCTCACCCAATTTTGGAAGCTAAGCAGGGTCGGCCCTGGTTAGTACTTGGAAGGGAGACCACCAGGGAATACCAGGTGCTGTTGGCGCCTGGAGTAGGAACTGGCAAACCACTCCAATATTCCTGCCATGGTCGTAATTCCATGGTCATGGGGTCACGAAGAGTCGGTCACAACTGTAACGACACAACACACACACAGAGAGGAGCAACCCAGAGCTGAGAATATCAGTCCTGTAAGGCAGCCATCCTCAACTCTGTTTGTATGTCTGTATGTTTGTTTGTTTTGGGCCATGGGCATCAACACAATATAAAAGTGATATGGGCTGAATCAAGATTGTATAAATTGCATAATGAATAAGGTGGCATGTGAATAATTGTTTCTCCAGTCAGTGGTATCTCTTCTGTCTCAAGGTATGAAGCAGGTATCTGTTTACAAATTAAGACTGATGCTATTTTCATTAATGCCCAAATACCGAATTTCAGTGAAGAGCACAACAAACAATTTTGCATATATTTGAGCTATAGGTTCGGCTCATTCCTCCTACAAGGGGGGGGGGGCAGAGAAAAGTGTGAAAGTGAAATCTGAACACAGAAGATCTGATTTCACAAAAATGTCAAGAACCACAGAAACAGTTCAACTGTAGGTTAAAATATGACCAACAGCAGCTGGCTCCATTTCCATCCATCTTGAACTGTTTTACCCCGATTTCTGAATTGCTTTTGTGACATTTAGCAAGATCACCATATCCACTGGAAATAGAAAACACAAAGGACAGACCCCATTTGTCCAAAATGCCAGTTTGGGCAGCCAAAATAGGCAATGCTGTTCCAGAACGCTAGTTAAGTGGTAGTGCTTTTTACACAAAATAATATTAACAGCAGCCCACAAGGGATTAAGAGTACATCTGACCACATTTAAGTCAGTCAAACATTGTGACATGCCCTTTCCCTTACCTGTGTACAGTAATCCAAGCAAACTTTTCTGAACCTTAAGTTTAAATGTCGGTTCTGATGGAGAGCCTAATTTGAAGAATTCCAGTTACTTCTGGAAAAGGCTGAAATATGTGTAGTGTTGTTTATGTGGTTTATGGTCCTTCACTGAGTTTTATGGTTGGGGGAGAACTGTAACCCATTTCTCACTAATCTACTGTATTAAACTGTGATTCATGCAGATTCCAATTCCATGATTCATGCAAATATATATTTTTGCAGGATTTCAATTTATATAACAGAGAGCTCTCTAAAATGGAACAATCTCAGTATATAAACCTAAGGGACACAAGACTAGGGAGAATCATTCTCCCATTTCAGTTGGATCATACACAAGTTACTAAGCAGTCGCAAACAAAGAATTGTAGCGAAAGAATCCAAAGAAACATTTTTCTCTCTCAGTCTCTTAATTATCTTTCCCTCTACCTCCTATCTGCATAACTCAGTATCTAGCTGCAAAGCCAGGGTTTGGGAGTATAGTTTCCCACTGTGCTTCCTCGGATAACAGCCAGCCTGAGTATACCTGCTCCTGTCTTCCCACTACTCAGACTTTGGAGAATTCTATCTGATCTGTCTTTCTCCCTTCACTGATGAAGCTGCTTGAATGAGTAGCAAAACATTTCTCTCAAGAAAAGAAGTCCAGTTTCCATGACTCAGTTTCCAGATAAACTCACCTGGATGACTAAGAATCTTCACAAACATATTTTCCTTGCACTGCATGTTTTTAAAATTCTATTTTAATGAAAAAAATACTTCTTAATTACAGCTACTTAAAATGAAAAAAGAGAGAGAAGAAGCTCTATAATGTGTCCAGACTAGCAAGTGATGTAAGATCTCCCCTCTGACATGTTTGGATATGAAACAGCTGCTTGAAGAGATGAATGAGAATTTATAGAGACCAATGAGGTCCTCAGTTCTTCCCAGGAACTCAGCAATCGGGTTTCCAAGACAGGTTACGGCTGTCATTGGGTCTTGAACTCACAATTTCTTTTCTACTTTGATGATTGCACTGGTTTAATAATCCTCTAACTTGCAAATGATGCCAAATGTTTTTTTCTCTCACACAAATTTTAGCATTTCTACCCCTCAAAATATCTGAGCACTTTTATGGCACATGAACCAACACAGGAAACCACCTAAAACATAAAGCAATCTGCTTGAGAGGGTGGAGTTTTTGTTTTAAATAACTGCTGCCAGAACCTTCCAAGTTCTTTTCTTTCAGAGCAGCAGAAAGAGAGGAGTGTTTGGAGAACAATAGAGCAAGCACACAGCTGAGGGGGTGGAGCTTCTGACAACATCCTGTGGCTAACTAGGAAGGTCATTGGCCCATTAGATGACAATGGAAGGCAATGGATTATTAAAGAGGAAAAAGAGATTGCAGAGACTCAATGAATTTTTTGCTTCAGTATTAACTGAAGAAGACAAAGACCACATGCCCCAAACAGAGTCTATCATCATAGGGAGGGATACTGAAGAATTATGCCAGATAGAAATAGCCAGGGAGAAGGTTCTTGCATTTCTTGTTAAACTAAATGCTAAGAAATCACCAGGACCAGATGGCATCCATCCACGAGTTCTCAAGAAACTTAAAGATGAAATTGGTGATGTCCTAGCCAAAATATATAATATTTCCCACAAATCAGGTGTTGTGCCTGATAACTGGAAGGTAGAAAATATAACACCAATCTTCAAAAAAGGATCCAGAGGTGATACAGGAAATAACCAACCGGTCACTTTGACATGTGTCCCAGATAAAGTGATGGAAACCATCCTAAAAAATAAAATTAATAGGCAAATAGAAGAGAAGGCACAGCTGAAGGAGAGCCAGCATGGCTTTTTGCCTCACTAATCTGTTGGGATTTTTGAGAGTGTCAGCAATCATGTGGATAAGGGAGATCCAGTTGACACTGTTTATGTGGGCTTTCAGAAGGCTTTTGGCAAGGTCCTGCACCAAAGGCTCTTGAATAAACTTGCCAGTCATGGAATCAAGGGACAGGTCTTGTTCTAGATCAGCAACTGGCTAAGTGACAGGAAACAGAGGGCTGCACTAAATGGACACTTCAAGTGGAGGGAGGTAAAGAGTGGGGTCTCCCAAGTTTTAATACTGGGACCCCTGCTTTTGAATCTCTTCATAAATGATCTAGAAGTAGGAGTAAATAGCAAGGTAGCCAAATTTGCCGACAACACTAAATTATACAGGGTAGTAAAAACTGAGAGAGATTGTGAGGAGCTCCAGAGACATCTCTTGACACTGGGGGAGTGTGTAAATGAGTGGCAAATGAACTTCAACATTAGTAAGTGCAGAGTGATGTACATTGGGGCAAAGAATGCCTGTGGGTCTTAGTTACTGTGCAACTCAATTATCCTGCATCCAGTGCAGTGGGGTAATATTGTACAATACCACAAGGAATTGCGTAGGGGGCATGCCAGTTACCTCAGTTTGACTGTATTCATACCTGGGGGCACCTGGGTAGGGGAGCAAGAAGATACCATTATGGCACCCAAGAAAAGTGGGGTAAGTCAAAAACAAAGGCCCCAGCTAAAAGTAGGGACCCTGCTCTCCCTCTCTCCTGGAATTGTCTTCCTCTTCATCTGAGGAGGACCTTCCAGATTATGCAGATCTGGGGCAAACTTAGTCAATTGGGGCAGGAACATACATGGGTGCAAGGACTATTCAATACTGGACCAGGGGGTAGCCCTTCCAAGGGATCCAAGGCTCAGTAAAGGGCTGAGCTATACAGGATGGGTTAATAAAAATTATTCCATATTGCTTTCCTGGAGGGTAAGATTGCCAGTGCAGCTAAAGTCAGGTCCTTGCCATCTGCCTCTCACCAACAAAGCACCTCACCTGTGCCATAATCCATTGCCCTGGCTTGGCTGAGTGATCAGAAGCAGTGGGAGTCCTCCCATGGTGGGCTGGTGGAATGACTGCCTATAGAACTAGTCCTGGACCTTTTGGTGGGTCGGAGCGGTAATGTGGCAAGTACCAATGCAGAGGTGGGGCCAGCTGCACTAGGTGAGTCCATGACACAGCACATTTCCACCCCACACCTGGGGGTATGGCCAATCCAGCAGCCCCTGACATCCTTCATGCTGGTTAGGGCTCCTCCTCCAGTCAGAACCATGGATCCTGGGACACGCATCAACCTGGTCATCATGGGAAGTAGTCCCCATTCGTGGAGGTAAGCTCTCAAACGGATTGCCCATATTGTACCCAGGATACAGTGGTCCAGGATGACCCTGTAGCACCTGTCCCACCTGCCCCTTTCCCACTGCAATTGGTCAAGGGTGATGAATCCCTCCCGTTAGGTGATCATTTGTCCCAGGCCATGGTTGTCAAAATACTTAGTGGATGGTTTTTGGACATATTTGAGTTGCTGAATAGGGAAACTGAGTACAGATGGGCACAAATCAAAAAATGACGTTTCATTTGTCGTTTCTTGTTTGGAGGGTCCGTTTCGGTTCGTTTCCATTTTTCGCGAATTTTTGCAAAAATTCATTTTCATTTTTGTTCGTTTCGTTACCGTTTCATTACCATTTATTTCATTTTTTGTGATTTTTTTTAGCATTTAAAGCAGTTCACTGTATTGCAGTAATGAAAACAAAACACACCAAAAAATGTCCAGTGTTTCTGTTCATTTCGTTTCATTTTGGAGACAAAATTCATTTGTCATTTTGTTGCGTAACAAAATGAAAAGAAAATGGAAACGAAAAATTGTTCGTTTCATGCCCATCTCTAAAACTGAGGATGAGGTTTTTAAAAAGCTGGACGAAAAAGCAAAGGAGAAAATTAGGAGGCGCAAATCAGAATGACGCTGGACCAATTGGTTGTCAGCATTACTTATTTATGCAATGACTATTGTCAAGTCCCACCCAGAGAGAGGCCTTGGGCTGCTTGAATACATGGACACCATTCACCGGGCCCACTTGGACTTTGCCGGGTCTGCCTGGCTGCAATATCATGAGGGATTCTGCATGCGCATGACACACCACCCAAGCCTGCAGTTGGACAAACCCTATGGGCCATTATGGATGGTGGTTATGTCCCCTTCCTGCCCATTGTCTGCCAAACAGTTTAATAGCAGTCATTTAGCTCAAGAAGTGGAACAGCCAGGCACTGCCCACCTGATGGCAGGCCAGATGGTTCAACCCCATTTGGCCTGGTGGGAGTTCAAGTCCAAGAGTTACTGCAACAGACACCAATTGATGTTCAGGCACATTTGCTCCAGTTGCAGCAGCACCCATGCCACTACGAGCTGCACCAGAGGTAAATCTGATGTGTCCCCTGGCAAAGATGCTGGAGGCAAAAAGAACCCTCCTGGAGCAAGTGTTGTTCCAGGGACCTAGCCCCATAAAGATAAATGTTCTGCAGAACTGATTGCGTAGTTAACCCAGCCGGGCAGCAGCGCAATACTTGTTGGAGGGATTCTTCTGGGGTTTTCCCCTTGGGGGAGCGAGAGGCCATGCTGGCAAAGAATCTGAAGTCTGTTGTGGGTTTTGAGGATTTCATTAGAGAAAAAATTAACAAGGACGTCATAAGGGCAGAGTCCTCAGGCCTTTTCCCACCCCACCTACGCCCCAATTCCGAGTGTCCTCACCAGGCATTGCTGGTATTCCCTGGGGATTTTGAGCTGTTAGATTTTGTGCTCAAGAGCAATGTTTATTTGGATAGGGCCCTTCCTTTTGGCTGTTCCATTTCATGCACAGCTTTTGAGACCTTTAGTTGTTTTCTCAAATGGCTTATTAGGGCCAGAGCGTGCAGTTCCCAGGTGGTGCCTGGATGAGTACCTTTTTTGTGGGGCTACGGCCACTGCTCACAGTTCATGGCAGTATTCCAGGGCATTGCGGACAAACTTTTTGGGTATAGAACTGGGCACCATGCACCAGTTGAGCTGGTTCCCGGAGAACAAGCTCTCCAACCTCAGGAGATTGCTCCTGTGTGCAGCTACAGCCGGGCTTTCCAAGCCACATCACAGATGGAGGGTGTCTTCCAAAATGAGGAAGGACCTCAAACTGTGTTTGAGCTTCTTGGTTCACTTCCATGGTGTATCCTTTTGGAGAAGGGAGTATATGCTTGGGACCAAGCTCCAGGTACAGACTGATGCATCTGGCACTTTGGGCTATGGCATGTTTTATCACAACATGTGGTGTGTGGGCCTGTGGCCTGCTGACTCATTGGCAAGGGGTATCACCAGAGATCTTACATTCTTGGAATTGTTCCCAATCATGGGCACAGTTTGTCTGTGGGCTGACACCTCAGCCAATGCTGTGGCCCACTTTTGGTATGGCAACCAGCCGGTGGTCCAGGTGGTTAATTCACTTTCTTCCTATTCATTTAGGGGTTTCAGGTTATTCTGTACCCTCACATTAAAGTGTTTGGAGTTTAATATAGTCGTTCAAGCACACCATGTCCCAGGGTTCCAGAATGAGATACCTGCTGTGCTCTCACGGCAACAGATGGAGCACTTCAGGTGGCTGGCCCCTCAGGCATTACCCGACCCAGAGACACTCCCAGAAGAGGTCTCTTGGTGGGTAGAGGCCTACAGGGCCATGAGCTTGACACTGGCTCTTAGGACAAGGCACACATATTCTGTGGCCTGTGCTCAGGAGGGGTTTAGTTCACTTTGGCTGGTGACTGCAGATTGATTGACACAGTTTGCTTTTTATTTACATTTTAAAGGTTTGATCCCTAGGACTATACAGGGTATGCTGTCAGCCTTGACATTCTATGCCAGGCCCCAGCATTATGAACACCCAGCAAATAACTGCATGCTGCAAAAAATGATAGAGAGTTGGTCTATCAAGAAGGCTACTTGATCCCCCTTTATCTCCGAGATACTGAATAAAATTGATGGAGGCATGGGGGTCAGTGTGCACAGACAGTTTTGAGGTTACCCTTTTTAGAGCAGCAACCCTGACAGCATTTTTGTAGCACTAAGGATCAGCAAGGTAGTCACATCCTCTAAGAGCGTTTATACATGACCCCTAAGCTCCGCAGCAAATGGCTGCAAGCTCCGGAGCTTTAAAATGTTTCCCCACTAGCTCCGGAGCTAACAGAAAATTAAGTGCGACCCCGCCCACCTAAGCGCGACCCAGCGCACCTTTCAAGTACCTGCTCTGGGAGAGTGAAAAATTTTGATGTGCAGAGTGCCGGGCTCTCCTCACTTCTTTTTGTTGTTGTTTTTTGCCTCCCGCCCCTTTAAGAGGAACCAGGAAGTGACCCAGGCTCGGAGCAATTTCCACCGGCACTCGGAGGTAAGAGTGCATTCTTTTGTCCCTTTTTTCTCCCTTTTTTCTCCCTCCCCTCACACAGACAGAACAAGGAAGTGCGGAGGGGGTGGGAACACAGGGAGAACGTCAAAACCTCAAGATCTCTGGTCCGAATTTAAGGGACCAGCGGATCTTAGGGGTCGTGTAAAAAAGCCCTAAGTCAGACCAGTCCCGTGCCTCTCTGCAGGGAGTGGACTTGTCCTTGCTCCCTGGGTATGTGAGGCTTAGAATTCATAGGTCCAAGATGGACCAATGGGCCAAGGGGCAGGACATAATACTGGACTGGTGGCACATAACAAACATTTGCCCATTCCAAGCTCTTCAGGAATATTTGGAGGTGAGAGGTGATGCACAAGGTTGCCTGTTTCAACATAAGAATGGTGTGCCACTGATTCAGTAGCAGTTCTGGTAGGTAACCATGGCCGCTTTGGCCAACGCAGACATACAGGGTTGGCAGTTTGAGTCTCACTCCTTTTGAATTGGGGTTGCCTCCATGGCTGTGGCTATGGGTTACAATTCATTGGGTATTCAATGTATTGGGAGGTGGAGATCCCAGAAGCCCAGGGTTTATGTCCAGCTGCTGGTGGAGTGTTAGGCTGTTGCCTGTCTATTTTAATGTTTCTGTTGTTCCAGGTTGGACATTGACAACGAAAGCCAGAGGGATGGTGTTCAGCCACAGCTTTGCCTTCTGGGCAGCCTAGTATGCTGCAAGTTTTCATTGGGACCAAGATCTTGGCCTGGGTGTGTGTGCCACCATTGAATGGTGGGGCCGGAGAGGCATGCTCTGGGATGAATTCTGCAGTTAGGCATGCCAGGAGTCACTGGAAGGGCCCCCAAACCTCTTGCTGATCCACCTGGGCAACAACAATTTGCCAGCAACACCGGGCAAGACCCTTATCCTCAAGATCATTCAAGACTTAGTGAATTTCAAAACTTGTTCCCTAATATATGTTTAGTTTCACTGTGCATTCCCCCCAAGTATATAGAAGAGATGGCATCCACCTGTCCAACTGGGGCCTAGAGATTTTCCTTAGGGACCTACTCGGCCTTGTGGGGTAAGAGGCTTGGGCCTCTTAGTGTGGCGGGTAGTGTAAGAGGTAATGGTATTATTCTGTGCTAGACAGCCCTTGAATAAAGCTCATAATCACTGGTAGGTTGAGGAGTTAAATAAAGTCAGCAAGTCAATATTAGGCCGAATTGAAGGGCTGTGGTGGACTAGCAAATTCACTCAATTTGGCACAATGCTTAACAGGTGGGCAGCATCTTTCCAGGGGTGAATCTCCCTGAATACAGAAAGGGCCAATAGGAGATTCTCCCCGCCCATTACCTGTTTGTACTACACTTCAGGTCCCCTTAGCAGGTTACAGGAATGATAGTTCATATAAATTAATATGTTATGAATAAAGTTGTGGCCCATTTTATCCTAAAGCTGAAGTTGTCTTGCTTCTTTATTTCTGGGGCTTGGGGGAAAGGGACTTGCACAACACTGTCTCTTTGGCTTAGAAACGGAGATGAGTGAGACATGAGTAGCATGCATGTGCGGTGGGAACTTTTACCTTTACCTTTTACTTATGCCAAGAGATATCATTTTTTTAAAAAAATCCATTAACTGACAACAAGAAAGCATTTGAATTATTTGATCCACCTTCTTGAAGTTTCATGGACACCCTGAGTGAATGAGTTCTTTATTAGAAAGTAATTGCTTGAACTGAGACACAGAGCTGCTTAAATGCTCTGGCAACATGCTACATGTTTCCTGCAAGTTCAGCCTGCACAGGTTTTCTTCAAGCAGCATAGTTGTTATTTTTTAATATAATAATCTGTGTGATTGTATTATATTGTAACATGCTGTAGAGAACAAGACAGCAGCCAGTAAATGTAATCTAATAATTATTAGAATGTCTCTCCCCCCCCCTCTCTCTCTGGCTGTGTGTGTGTGTGTGTGTGTGTGTGTGTGTGTGTGTGTGTGTGTGTGAGAGAGAGAGAGAGAGAGAGAGAGAGAGAGAGAGAATTTAATTATTTATTTATTATTTATGTATTTTTGCATTTGTATACTGCAACAAATTTTCCCTAAAGGGAACCATGGGTGGTTTTCATAAAGCATCATAATAAAGAACAACAAATAATAATAAAGCTAAAAGAACAATAATGCAAGACGAGACATTGCATCTTCTAAAAGGAAAATTACCAATTGAATTTGTTGCAGTGGTGAGAAACATGGAAGTCTATACCTTGAACAAGCAACAGTTTAAAAATGGCATCATCTATAATGCATCTGACCAGTTTATTTAATAATATACCTGTACATCTGATTATATATACTATATAGCTATACAGATGCAGATAAATAATTTCAGGGAGAGTTTTGGAATAGTTATGATCATCTGTACCAGAGTTTCTTCAAGCTCCTCTGAGTGCAGTAATTTTTGTGTTATAACAGGTGAAGCACAGGTGTGAGGCTACGTGCAAATAAGCACATAAAGAAGAAATCTATCCATATGTTTTCCTCTTCCTTAGGCCCATATTCCTCTAAATATTACATATTGCTGCAAGCCTCAGCTGTACACAGCAAAAAAACAACAACCTTTTCTGCTCCAAACCGTCTTGTTTTTTGCTGTTTTCTGTATAAAGTAATGATCTGCCAAGAGGTCGAATTATTGCTTTTTTAAATTTCTGGACTTAAGACAGAGTGTCGAGCTCTTTTTTCCCTACTCAGGAAAATCCTTTTTTTTTTAAAGAAAAAAAAGTTTGTACTTTGACTGCAGTGTGTGTCTGTGGTTTCTTTTTTAATTTTTTGAACTCAAATTAAGGCTTATGCATAATGACTACAAATACTGTATGCACCAATCAAGGAGCTTTATAGGACATACTTTGGGGCAAAATATAATACACACAAAGCATTGAACTATGCTCACTAAATTCACTTCAAATTAGTGTTACACTAAGTTGTGTTTGGGTTGCCTTCAAAATGTGGAGACTCTACTCGTTCCATACAACTAGGAGAGTTGATCATAAATGGCAAAGAGGCGTCTACAGTGCATTGTAAATCATTTAGCGCCTCCTAATTTTCACATGGAGTGAGCAAATGAGGGGTAGACAACGGGCAGCTTGTGTTTATATTTCGGTATTAGTTTTCTGATTCAAACTGTCTGCTGTATTAAAAAATGTCTGTAATTTGTTTGTTATGCACAGAGTGAGAGCAAAATGCAAGAACAGTGTCACCAAGTGGTCAAATGCATTTGCTATGTCTTTGTCCCTTTGGCAGGGCGGCTGGATGAGGAATAAGGACATTTATTTATTTATTTATTTATTTATTTACTTACTTACTTACTTACTTACTTACTTACTTACTTACTTACTTACTTAGAATATTCCAAGGAGTCCTTCTCCTTGGAAAAGGACTCAAGGTTGCATAACCATCAATTGAGTGTTGAATGCATGAAGTTCCAATTGGTTGAGTCTCAGCATTGATCTATTTCAACATTGTCAGCGCTAGTTACCAGAAACCCAAGGACTCAAGCAGATATCTTTTCTAGCATAGAAAAAAATAAATCTTTTCCTGTTAATTTTGGATCCCAGAGAGTGAAATATTCAAACAGAGATACTCCCAGGTAGACAAAACCATCGTGATTCTGTAATGAGGTTTCTTGATGGTGTGGCCTCTTGGTTGAGATCTGCAGAGATATTGTCTCAACAGGGTGCTGAGACCATCTGAGGGCTACAAAGTCCTGCATTTTGGTTGGTATGGTCTCCTTGTAAGAACTGGAGAGGCCATTTTAAAAGCTCCTTGTCCACTCAGCCAGGAAATAAAGAAGTGAGACACGTTTGTGGGATTTAACTTGGGCCACAATTTAGTGATATAAATTCACTCAATTCAACGTCCCTCAAACAAGGGGGCCTGAATGCAATGTAAGCGGATCAGTGAATGATTCCTATTATTAGAAGGGCACTGCCCAACTGTTCAGCATTCTCCCAAAACCTGTGGTCTGGTCAGCCCTCATTCCAACTAGGGATGGATACTTTATGAAAAATGTCTCCCTGTTTCGTCATTTTGTAAGCTTACAAAACCTTACAAAATGAAATGAAACAGAAAACAGCATATCATCAAGAAATGAAATGAAACACCATTTTTGGTTTTGGAAATGAAATGATTCACCCTAGCCTCTTGATTCAGCCGTCTTCAGAACAGAAGGTTTATTTTTAAATTGATTGATTTGTTTTCCTTCCTTCCTGAGCCTCAGCTCTTGAGATAGCTTATCTTCAATCTTGAGCTGCCTGAAGATAGCCATGAACTGAGCTCTTCTCTTCGCTGGCTGTGTCTGTAAGTTGATTTCTGATTGTTTTCCTTTCCTAATTAAGTAGGACTGTACAGGTTAATTTTTTTATATATTTTCTTTCCTTGCCATGCTGCTGATCAGCTGTTCAGCTTACCTCTCCAAATTCTCCATGCATTAGCTAGCCATTAGGTTTCTAGCTTATATACAGAGGCTTCTTTGCTTGAAAGCAAATTGATTGGAAAGTTTGAGGGTCTTTGATTTAGGGCAGTGGGTTCCTTGTTAAATAAAAACAGGAAAGCTCTCTATTATTTATAGCCTTACAAAGTGTTTTGTTTCATATTGTTTCAAGATGGAAATTCTTTTAAAAAATATGTTTCTGAGAAAACAAAATGAAATGAAGACTGAAACAAAATGAAACAAAATGAAACACTATATTTCCATTTTGTGCCATCTCTGTTCCTAACCTTTGAACCTATTTATAACTAACACCTAATATTCCTAATTCCCTAATCCGTTTCCTAATTCATATCGAGGGCTACTGGCTCAATAAGTGTATATTATTCAATAACTTTCACCTGACTTAAATTAACTGCTTGCACTACCCACAAATTCTGACTGGTTATAAACCTCCCCTTAGCCTTAAAGGGAATGGGATGGGCAAAAGCACACTGCCACTTCAGTCCAATCTGAGTGGCAGCCAAAATGAAATGATTCGTCCTAGCCTCTTGATTCAGCCGTCTGAATTCCCATCCGGCCCTTATGCAACCAGTTAATCTCATTCTCTTAATAGGGAGTAGAGATGGGCACGACCAGGAAAAATGACGTTTCGAGTTGTCGTGTGTCGGAGCCGGCCCGTTTCGGCTCCTTTCCGTTCTTCGTGAAGTTTCTCAAAAATTTGTCATTTCGTTCGTCGTTTTTTGTCTGTCATTAGTACTGGTTTTGGGGGGTAGCGGGCTCCTGGAGGCACCTCTCTGGGGTGGGTGCCTCCTCTGGCCCACTATGAAGGGAAAGCGGGCTCCTGGAGGCACCTCTCTGGGGTGGGTGCCTCCTCTGGCCCGCTACAAAAGGGTACGCATAGCCCATTGGATATGCATACCAAGTTGCAGTGGCAGGCAGAGGCACCTCTTTTGGGTGCCTCTACTCTGACTCACTAAGAAGGACAGCATACTGGCATACTGGCATACGGTGCACTTGTTGTGCTGCGGAACGAAGTGAGAGAGGACCCCTATGGGCGCCCTATGGCTCACTAAGAAGGGAAGTGTACTTGTGTGTAGTGCAATGCGAGTACACAGATCTGGCTTAGGGTTAGGGTTAGCGCAAGGGCTAGGGTTAGGGTTACGGGTAAGGTTAGGGTGAGTTAGTGGGGTGCACCTCTGGGTGCCTCTCTGACCCACTAAGAAGGACAGTGTACTGGCGTATGGGTTAGGCTTAGGGTTAGGGTTTGGGTTCGGGCTAGGGTTAGTGGGCTTTTTATGCCCGACTGGCACATCCCAGAAGTCTCGGTCAAAACCTGGCCAAGTGGCCATGCAATTGGTGGAATGGCTCCAAAAATTTGCATGGTCCACTCCCATGGCCAGCCCATCATTGCACAGGTGTAAAAAAATAAAAATAAAAATAAAATAAAATAAAATCAATGGAGACGTTTTGTTGCAAGAAAAACCCACTGCTGCTACTGAAAAAATTCAGGCAGTTTTAATATAGCTATTTTTGCATGTTTCTGTGGTTCTTTGGTGTGTTTTTGGACCACGATTTCAAAATAAATATTAGAGTCGCCCCATTTTGGATCCCCCGCCCGCACCGCATGGCATGGCGAGTTGGCGAGACGACAAGGATGCCCCCCACCAGAGCAGCCCAGGAGAGGAAAGGGGAGGAGGCCGGGGACCCCCCCCCCAGAAACCACCCCTCTGGTAGGTGCCCTCACTCAGGCAGGCATATTTTCGCCTGCTTTTTTGGCCAGGAATCAGGGTTTTTTTATTTTTAAAACTTTTTTTCTGTGCCACTTGGTATCGCGCGATCGCTGAAATGCCATGAACAACAATGACAAATCAGACCCAATTTTTCTTTTATCGGTTCGTGTTTCAGTTCTGGCGGAGTAATTGTCGTTCTTTGTTCCGTTACGTAATGGAAACGAAGAACGGAAACAGAAACGAGAATTTCACCAAGTCGTGCCCATGTCTAATAGGGAGTGAGGGTGGGAAGATGGCTGGATCCAAAAGAGGCCTCTCACCAAGTGGTGAGGCTTTATCTGTACTACTGCCCCTGCAAGCAGCTTTGTAGCCTGCACACATGTGATGCCAGCCGGACAGGCAGACAAAGAGGTCCCACCCATTGTTTGATTTTGCAAATGCTGCCTTCTTGGTGCAAAGGGAGATGCTATTGGAAATTCATGTTCTTTATGGGTTTGAAAAAGATGGAAGGGCCATGTCCACGGTAGAAGGGAAAGTGCTTCCTCCTCACTTGGGCAGCCTCTATTTCTTCCTCATGTCTGTCTCTCTCAGGGAAGTGTTAGAATTTAAGTTTGGGGATAGAAAATGTGATAGAAAATTAGAAATATAACATCCTTTTGAATGACAAAATCCTTCACAACATGTGTCTTCTACATGGGCTTTGCCCATTTTATTTGTATTTTTTATTTGTTAATTAAGATCTGCCTATTTTATTATTATTGTTGTAATTTTATTGCTGTTTGCATTTTGTTCATTGTTTGTAACTTATTCATTGCATTATTGTATTTTGTTGTGAGTGTTTTATTAATTTGGTTGTATTCGGGTTTTTTTTTTCTTCCGCCATGTCTGCAGGGACTCACATACCAACTGTGACGGGCCGTGGGCGGTACGCTTGTAGCCGGGGGGTTTGTCAGATCAGAAGAACCCGGGTCAGGCATCTTGTGCCTGTCCCGCGTTCTGACCCCCCGGCTCCCTGCCACGTGTCCGGGAGTCACTTCTCCAGCGCCTCCAGCCTTTCCTGCATTCTGTTGAATGCCAGGTCAGTCCACAATAAAATCCTCGTCATACACGATACCATCCAAGATGGGCGGGCTGACCTGGCTCTCATCACCGAGACCTGGGTGGGTGCAGAGTGGGGGGCTTCGCTTTCCCTGCTGTGCCCGCCCGGGTATCTGGTTCAGGGTGTGGGGAGGCTGGAGGGTCAGAAGGGAGGAGGGGTCGCCATCGTCCATCGGGATTCCCTTTATGTTTGCAGGGCCTCGACATTGGTTAGCCAGGGGTTGGAGTGCCTTCACCTGCTGGTGGGACAGCGGGACAGATTTGGCATTGTGCTGGGTTACCGTGCTCCCCGCAACCCAGCACAATCCCTTCCGGAGCTCTCCGAGTTCATCGGGGCTGCACTTTTGAAGTCCCCGCGCCTTTTGGTTGCGGGTGACTTCAATGTGCATGCCGGCGGTGAACTCTCTGGAGCAGCTCTGGAGTTCATGGAAACCATGGCGTCCATGGGTCTGTCCCAGCATGTTGTATGCCCCACTCACAGGTCTGGCCACACCCTGGATCTGGTCTTTTCCTCCATGTCGGGGACTTCGAGTCTGGAGGTTGGGGGCATTGTCCCCCTCCCTGTGTCATGGTCAGACCATCACCTGCTTACTTTCCCTGTGGCGATTCCGGCCCCTCCTCGCGGGGACCATCGGCCTCCTGTTTTGGCCCGTCCCCGAAGACTCATGGACCCTTCTCGGTTCCAGGAAGTCTTTGGGGTGTTTCCTGGAGAACTGACTGGCGCGCCGGCCGAGGTTGTGGCCAACCATTCGTTTGATACAGCTGCCCAGACCATCGACCGGATCGCCCCTAAGCGTCTGCTCCGGTGCCGAGCTCGGTCCTCGCCGTGGCTTACGCCTGAGCTCCGAGCGATGAAGCAGGTGAGGAGAAGACTAGAGCGCAGCTGGAGAAGAACCTGGACGGTTATTAGTAAGGCTGCCGTCGTATCCCAGACTAGACGCTATTCCAACGCGATCAGGGAGGCTTTAAGATCTTTTGTCTCCCTGAGAATTGGTGAGGCCTCGAACCGTCAAGCGGAGCTTTTCCGTGTGGTTCGGGACCTCACCAATCCTAGTCTGGCCGGGCCTCCTCCTACTGAGTTCAGTAGCGAGAACTTTGCAGCCTTTTTTTGTTCCAAAATAGAGGCCATCCGGGCCGGCTTCGACTCCGGTTGCAGTAGTACTGCCCCGGCATCCCCAGGTGCTGGGCCGCCTTCGTCGCCTCGGCTGGATGTGCTTGGGCCTGTTTCCGCTGTCGAGGCCTCCAAGGCTATGGCTCACTGCCGACCGGCGTCCACCCCTTTCGATCCCTGCCCAGCCTGGCTCATCAAATCTGCCAGCGGGACTATGGCCGAATGGGCTTCGGCTATCGCTACCGCCTCCTTCAGCGAGGGGGTTTTTCCCTCTCGTCTGAAGGAGACGGTGGTTAAGCCCATTCTTAAAAAACCTGGCCTTCCTTCGGACGATCTATCCAACTATCGTCCTATAGCCAACGTCCCGTTTATGGGCAAGGTGGTTGAGAGGGTGGCGGCGGTTCGGTTACAGTCATACCTGGAGGATCGGCAGTGCCTCGATGCATGCCAGTCCGGGTTCAGGCCTCGTCGGGGGACTGAAACAGCTTTGGTCGTGCTGCAAGATGACCTAATCCGGGCGGCCGACAGGGGTTGCTCTACCCTGTTGGTTCTCCTGGATTTGTCAGCGGCCTTTGATACTGTCGACCACGGTATCCTGTTGGATCGGCTCTCCGAGGTTGGTATCGGAGGCACTGCTCGCAGTTGGCTCCGATCCTTCCTGGAGGACCATCCACAGTACGTGCTGCATGGGGGGGAGTTGTCGGCTCCTTGGATACTCCCTTGTGGGGTTCCTCAGGGGTCGTCGCTGTCCCCTATGCTGTTTAACATCTACGTAAGGCCGCTGGCTGGGGTCATTAGGAGATTTGGAGTCTGCTGTCATCAGTACGCTGATGACACGCAGCTCTATCTCTCCTTTTCCACCTCTGCAGTGGAAGCTGTGAGGATCCTTGATGAGTGCCTGGATGCCGTCCTGACCTGGACCGGGGCGAACAGGCTTAAGCTCAACCCCGAGAAGACGGAGGTTATGTTCTTTGGGAGTTCACCGTCTGGGTACGGTGGCCCTCTTCCGCAGCTGGGGGGGGGTCTCTCTCCAGCCTGTGGAGAGGGTGCGGAATCTGGGCGTGGTCCTGGACCCGGCGCTGACCATGGAAGCCCAGGTGGCGTCGGTGACCAGGGCCGCGTATTTCCATCTTCGCCAGATCGCCCAGATCCGCCCGTACCTGGACGTTGACTCTCTGAGAACAGTGGTCCAAGCACTGGTGATCTCGAGGCTGGACTACTGTAACGCACTCTACATGGGGCTGCCCTTGACTCTTCTCCGGCGTCTGCAGCGGGTACAGAATGCGGCAGCCAGGCTGGTGGTTGGTGTGCGTCGCTATGACCATATCACCCCAGTCCTGGCTCGCCTGCACTGGTTGCCCGTTGCGGCCCGGATTAGATTCAAGGTCTTGGTTTTAGTTTATAAAACCCTCCATGGCTTGGGACCGGACTACCTGTCAGAGCGTATCGTCCAGCGATCCATCTCGGCCTGTCCAGTTCGGCAGGTGCGAGCGCACTCGCTTCGGGTTGCCACCCCTCGAGAGGCCCGGAAGACGGTCACCCGAAACCGGGCCTTCTCTGTGGCAGCCCCATCCATTTGGAATGCCATCCCCTGCGAAGTGCGCTCTGCAGAGTCCCTGCAGGCCTTTCGAAAAGCCTTAAAGACCTCTTTATTTCGAGAGGCCTTTGGCAAAATTTAATTTTTTTTCCCCCCCTCCGCCATCGTTGTTATTATTATGCCTATTGATGTCTCCAATTTATTTGTTAGGAAACGTCTTTGACGTGCTGGGGCGCGCTTGGAGGCTTTAGGATTTTATATTTACTGTTTGTTTTAACTTGTTACTTTGTGATTGTTCTTGATGTCTTACGATTTGTTGTTAGCCGCTTAGAGTCCTCGTCGGAGATAAGCGGGATATAAATATAAAAATAAATAAAATAAATAAATAAATAAATTTCTCTCTCCCATCAGAGGATGCCAAAATTATTACCTCAGCCTAGAATGGGCTATTCTATTGAGAGGAAAAGAGCAGAAGGAACTATATCTACAAATTGCTTTCCTTCTAAAGCTGTCAGCCCTGTGGGAGCAGCAACACTTGCTGCTTTCCCTGTTAAAAATGATAAGCACTATAATTTATCAGCAATTACAAATGGCTCAGTGATGTCTGTGGGGATTATATCTAGTGTCACCTCGAGACACATGCTGTATCTCAACAGCTGGAACTGAGAGTAGATCTGAGATGAGCATTTTGTTCCTGTCACCTTTCTAGCTTTCTTTCCAGCAAAGGCTCTCTGTACAAAAATGAATTTATTTATGCTTAAAATTCCCCAACACTCTCTTACTTACTTGCTCCCCTACTCCCCCCTTTCCAATCATTTCTCCATGAGCTACATAGTTTGGTAATTTTGTTTAGCAAACAAAATTGTATGACACCTGGATTAAGTGGCTTTTAGGTGGCTGTTGCCATTCTTCTTAACTATAGTCTACAGATTCAGAAGAAATATTCTAGAAGAACACACAGAAATAGTTTATTTTTCTTTACTGCCTACAAAATTCATACATAGACCATTAGGTTGCCCCTCCCACTCACTAAGGAGTCTCCCCCCTCTTTTTCATGTCTTTCTTATAGATATATTTGTGGGGTTTAGCAAATTCTTTAAAAAAACACCAAGCAAACCCCTTTCTTTTTGTCTTTTCTTTTTGTCTTTATAGGTACACTCAGCCTTAAAGAGTGCAAAGCTTATTTTGGACGAATCCTCTTAGAATTCCATACAGGCTGCAGGACTTCTGGGAGTTCCAATCCAAAACAAGCCCTATAAACCACAGACTATTCTGAACACAAGATAGCTACCAATCTTCTGTCCAATACAATGTGACAGGTTGTCCTATACAACCTGTCCATCAAGCCGAACACTTTCTACTCAGGATGGAGTCAGGTTTCCAACAATGTGAACAGGTGTCTTTTCCATCATCTGTTAGCTGCAACATCGCTTTGTTGGTATATGGAAAAGCCTTTTTCCTTCAACACTGAGGCAGTGCTCTCAAGCAGTGTGCTTGTGTGTTCCGTTACACTTGTGGGACAGTGCTGTTGTTTTTGGCGCAATAGAAACAGGCTCATTAGCTGATAGGTATCAAAAAGAACAGAGAGAGACCCCTTGCCCACCCATCCTTAAATAAGAGGTGACACAAAATAGCTTGGTTTAAAATACGACCTCAACTTTATTAAATGATTTAACTTCAAACTTTCCCCTATTACAGGGGGTCCTGAGTATACTGCAATCAGTTTGACACCTGGGTCTCCAGACCTCCAGCCCACACAAATCTTCAGGGACATCCTACTTTGGAAGCATCCTTCCCACCTCTTCAGCACACTTCCAGATTCTCGTAGTCTGACTACTTCAGGGCAGCCCTCGACGGCCTTCTCAATAACTGTATTTTTCCTATATATTCTAAACTTTCTTACCTGCTTTAATTACAGTGGTACCTCTACTTACAAGTTTAATCCATTCTGAATGCACGCTCTTAAGTCGAACAGCTCTTAAGTACAGCAGCCTTATCTAAAAATAAAAAAATAAAAAAATAAAAAATAAAAAAATGTAAGTAGAGAAGACCGCATCTAAAATTTGTAAGGCAGTAACATTTTTTCTCTCTCTTAAGTTGAATCGGTCTTGATTTGAGCTGCTCGTAAGTAGAGGTACAGTGGTCCCCTGCCATTTCGCGGTTCATATACTGCGGTCCCGGTATATTGCGTGACCCTAGTATATGAAAGGCAAGGGCCCCTGGGGTAAGCTGCTTGGACCTGTTTGAGGCCTACTGCTCTTAACCCAGGCCTGAGAGGCTGCCCCAAATGGGCCTCAGATGGGCTTCCTGGGCCTGTCAAAGACCCCAGAAGTGGTTACCGACAAACCTGAAGTGACTTTCGAAAAACCGGAAGTGACTTCCGGATTGCAAGAAACCACTTCTGGGGCCCGGGAAGCCTGTTGGAGGCCCATTCAGGGCAGTGCCATGCCCCCTGTCCTGACCTGACTCAGCATCCCCATATCACGGATTTTCAATTATCGCGGGTCTGGTCAGGTCCCTAACCCCCGCAATAGGTGGGGGATTACTTTACCACTGTACTTTCTTTCTTCTAATCAGAGGTCTGCCTGGCACCCTTTGGATGCCTTCTACAGGACTTCACCTGAGACTGCTGTACCTTTTGCACTACCCACCAAGGCAAAGGAGCTACTAGGTAAGCCCCTTGTCCCCACCCCTAAGGCCCCTTATATATCCTGTAACAACAACTCCAAACCTACTGTAACTCTGACAGGTGAACTCTGTCCTGTCTGTATAACTCAGAGCATTGTATAAATTATATATGGGTGACTGATCACAGCCCCCAATCCCACCTGCATGGCTCTTCTCACTTCTCTATTGACTCCCTTGCATGCCTTATCTACACTCTGAGGATCACATGCTCCTCTCCAAACAAAACATGGGAGCATTGCAGCAGACCAAAGCAAACGTGTGGCTGGAAACCACTCTATAAATAACCTCATCAGCAATGGCTTGTAAAATTAAGGACTTCCTTGATCCAAAAGTTTCCCAAGGGTAAAAAGAAACTCCAGGAAACAATGGATTCAGAATCAGGAAGATAAAGCTTTTAGTTAATTTTTTATGGGGAGGGAGAATAAAAAATAATTGTGATATTCAACGAATATTGATGATTCATTAAATGTTTATCTCTTAATATTTCTTGGGTTGAATATTTCTTTCTTTAGACAGTCCATGGCTTTCCCCCACCAACTACAGAGAGAGAGAGAGAGAGAGAGAGAGAGAGAGAGAGAGAGATTCTTATTGCATCTTCTAAAAAGAAAATTATCTCTTGAGTTTGTTGCAGTGTTGAGAGAAGCATGGAAGTCTATACCTTGAATAGCTGGGGGCACTTTTTGTGTTGTTGTGGTGTTTTTTTTTTTTTTTTCAAAAAAAGCCCCTACAAACCAGCAAACTGATTTGTGATTCATTAGTTGCTGGGGCCTACATTCATAGTTCATCATATTTTACAAAACATTTTGGTGGTTTTTCTCCATCTCTAGTTAATTTATGTTAAATATTATCAGTTTGGGATAATGATGTCATCCTACACATGTACTCTAAGTTGTGTTAGAAGATTTCAGGCACTTATGTGTATGTCTTTGTGTGTGT
>JAHTLZ010000016.1:4605155-4634796 GCA_023846285.1 Phrynocephalus versicolor
TGTGTGTGTGTGTGTGTGTGTGTGTGTGTGTGTGTGTGTGTGTGTGTTTTGGCTTGGCTTGGCTTGGCTTGGGAATGGGGGAGTGGTTTTTGCTTGCTGCTATCACCGCATGGCAGCAGGGTATATAAAAGAGGGAAGTACTCTGAGTTCTGGGAGTCATCTGGGAGTTAGAATGGAGGGGAAACATCTCTCTCTGGCAGTGGGACTTGGATGACTGACTGGCTTTTTTTCTTCTGCTGCTGTGATTGCAGCAAAGCTGTGTGAGTCTATGTTGTTGTTTAGAATGTGAGTGTGTGTAAGAGAGAGAGTATTTTTTCTCTCTGGTCAGGTCACTGGACTGTCTCCTTAATTTAATTTTATATTATATTTGATAGGGTTGCGTTGGGGCAGGCATTCTTTATTTTCTTTCCTTGAAAGTACACATACCTTCCACCCACCCACATTATTCCCAGACCAGACCGCCACCCACCTGTACCAGTTCCCCCATCCTGTCCCGTCCCCCACCAACTAGCTGTGTGTTTTTCTGCGCTGAACCGCACAACTATTTTTGGTCTTGTCCTTTTATCAGGGTTTTATCTGTGGGATATCAGGCAGGGTTTCATTTGGGCAGGCTTTATTTTAGAGATGGGCACGACCAGGAAAAATGACGTTTTGAGTTGTCGCGTGTCGGAGCCGGCCCGTTTCGGCTAGTTTCCGTTCTTTGCGAAATTTCTCAAAAATTTGTCGTTTCATTTGTCATTTTTTGGTCTATTGTTAGTACTGGTTTGGGGGGGATAGCGGGCTCCTGGAGGCACCTCTCTGGGGTGGTTGCCTCTTCTGGCCCGCTATGAAGGGAAAGTGGGCTCCTGGAGGCACCTCTCTGGGGTGGGTGCCTCCTCTGGTCCGCTACAAAAGGGTACACATAGCCAATTGGATATGCATACCAAGTTGCAGTGGCAGGCAGAGGCACCTCTTTTGGGTGCCTCTACTCTGACTCACTAAGAAGGACAGCATACTGGCATACTGGCATACGGTGCACTTGTTGTGCTGCGGAGTGAAGTGAGAGAGGACCCCTATGGGCGCCCTACGGCTCACTAAGAAGGGAAGTGTACTTGTGTGTAGTGCAATGCGCGTACACAGATCTGGCTTAGGGTTAGGGTTAGCACATGGGCTAGTCTTAGGGTTACGGGTAAGATTAGGGTGAGTTAGTGGGGTGCACCTCTGGGTGCCTCTCTGACCCACTAAGAAGGACAGTGTACTGGTGTATGGGTTAGGCTTAGGGTTCGGGTTCAGGTTCGGGCTAGGGTTAGTGCGCTTTTTATGCCCGACTGGCACATCCCAAAAGTCTCGGTCAAAACCTGGTCAAGTGGCCATGCAATTGGTGGAATGGCTCCAAAAATTCCCGGGAATCGGTTTTTTTTTTTTTACTTAAAACTTTTTTTCTGTGCCGCCGCTTGGCGAGTTGGAGATGACAAGGATGCCCCCCCACCAGAGCAGCCCAGGAGACGAGAGGGGGGGAGGCCGGGGACCCCTCCCAGAAACCACCCCTCTGGTAGGTGCCCTCACTCAGGCAGGCATATTTTCGCCTGCTTTTTTGGCTGGGAATCGTTTTTTTTTTTTACTTTTTAAAACTTTTTTTCTGTGCCGCTTGGCATTGCGCGATCGCTGCAATGCCATGAACGACAACGACAGATCAGACCCAATTTTTCTTTAGTAGGTTCGAGTTTGAGTTCTGGCGGAGTAATTGTTGTTCTTCATTTCGTTGCGTAACGGAAACGAGGAACGGAAATGGAAACGAGAATTTCGCCAATTCGTGCCCATGTCTAATTTACATTATTGTACCCTTCCAACCCCCTTGAAAAAGTACAACAATCCTTCCATCCACACATTATTCCCAGTCCAACACCCACCTGTACCAGTTCCTCTATTCTTTTATAACACCCTCAAATAGTTGTGTGTGTGTGTGTGTGTGTGTGTGTGTGTGTGTGTGTGTGTATTTATGTGCTGACTGTGAATGCAGCACAACAACACTGCTTTTTTGGTCTTGTTCTTGTGTGTTCTTTTCTGATTGGATTTGGAATTGGGAGGGATTTTTAGGGAAGGCATCAGGCAGGGTTTCATTCTAAAAACCATTTGACCATTCCAACCCCCTTGAAAGCACAACATTCCTTCCCCCCTCACACATTGGGATTTCCACCACCAAGCAGTACCAATTCTCCCATTCTCAACTGGCACAGTAAGAATACGCCTCGCTGTTCCTCTCAGTCATGGCCCCATTTCAAAAACCCAACAAAATAGAACCAGAGTCCTCCTAGCCCATTATTCCTAGATGGAGAATTCTGGGCTGGGAAACTCCTGATATCCTCCTTGCCCTGCAAGCCTGCCTGCATGTTATAGGATCTGAAAGACCCATGTATTTCTAAGACCTGCCTTAGTCTTCTTTAATTCTTGCCTGTCTGCCTGACTGGTAGGAGTGAAATTATTCTGATACAGCCCTTTGTGCCTTAATGGGCTTCAAGGGGAGAGTTAGGGGGTTACTTCACATCCGACTTTGTACTGCAATTACATTCGTTCCGTGACAGCATTGTTCGCAGTCGCATGGTTTTGTCCCTCTTCAATCCCTGTTTTCATTTACCCATGGGCATGATTACCTGTCTTGTGACAACTGTTATTTCACATCCTTGTTTCATGACAACTACTGGATTTCCCTGGCTTCGTTTAGCCTTTTAAAAAAAATTGTCAGGCTTCCATTTTTCAATATTTTGAATCCCCGCTGCAGGCGCATGGGCTGTCTTGGGAAGCCCAGCAGGAGGAGCCGGGCGAGCCCTCACCAACTGCCGCTGGCAAGTGGCGGTGGCGGCGGCGACGTGGGAATGGGTGTGGGCGGTGGGCAATACACCCTCGCCCTGAACTCACCAGCCTGTGGGCTGGCAAGCGAGCAGGCAAGGAGAGCTCAGCCCTGCCTCTGGGACCGAGGAGGATGGGCCTACACCTGACAGTGTCTCTCCACCTGCCCCTAAAGGTATCACTTGGTCTGTTTTTGTAGACAGCACAATTGTAACTTTGTTGATTCATTTTATCTGCCTCCCTTGTCTATAGCCTTTGGTTTTGCTTCATTCCACTATATCTGAAGACATGGAAATATCCACAAAAGCTCATTTTGAAATACAGTGGACCCTTGTATAACAAACAGTTTGTATAACATAAAATCTGTACAACATAAAAAATTCCAGAGATAGGGGAAATTTGCTTAACATAATCGCCTATGGGGAGAATCTATACAACATAAAAATGGGATTACTCCATTTTCAATGCATTCCTATGGGAAATTGGTATAAAGGAAAATTTGTTTAACATAATTTCATTTGGAACAAATTAATTCCTTTATACAAGGTACCACTGTATAAGGGGAGGGGGAATGGCATCCTGAAGTCTGAGTGAAAGTTGTTTGCTTGCTTGCTTGTTTGAAGGTAAGATCAGGAAAGAGTAAAGAATTCAGTTTGATGGACGTTTTCAGTCTAGAGTTTCCTGGATGTCCTTATACCTTATGCATTCTGAAATGTCCAAACTGACAGACACCTATGTGCAAATTGACAGAAACCCCTTGGGGTGGGGAGCATGTACCAACACAGAAATATATGCTTTTGACAAATCAGATATAAAACATACAGGCTGAAATCCCAAAGGCAGTCCCAACTAGAGTAGAACTATTGAATCTATTGTTAACATTCATGTAAATCTTACTGAGCTGATGACTCTCTTCTCATTGGGATTCCCGATCAGATTGAGACTGCAGAATTCTAACATAGTGTACCAAGCTGCGTACATTTGAAAAAAGTGGGCAAAAGAAACCAACAAATCTCATATGTAGAGCAAAAAGAAAAATTAGCAGAATAGGGCATGTATCAGATAGAGCTATGTGGAAAGAAAGGCATCCACAGATGCAAGCTTTATACATATGCACATCCATAACATGCATCCTTGCCTGTCAGATACAACTGTGAACACTGCAGTATTTCCATTGCATAATTTCTTTTCTAGATGTGAATCTCTTCCCTTACAACAGACCTTAGTAGTGTTAATAAGAATCGGTAAGGCCAGCTAAGCAACCACAAGGCACACAAACCAATCTTTATAGGTTATAGGACTATATCTCTGCCACCTTTGTGTTCTCTGCCTAATTGCCTACCCCATCAAGAAGAATGTGTACTGGGCACAATATATAGAAACACATCTCTATTCAATTGTACTTGATGAATAGAACTACCCATAACTTGTATGTGAAATATTCTACTTCTTGTTTCATAAAGGTTATAGCTGCCAATGCATTAAAGTTTAGTCAAATAGTGAGGATGAATTATGTGAACTGTGGTGGAGTTTGTTTCCAGAAGTTGCGGAGTCAATTAAACCTCTTGTATGCGGGGGGGGGGGGGGGGGAACCATTTAGATTAAGCTATAAGGAAACAGTGACTGAAGCTGGGATTGTCCTTGAATTTACATTCTATCGCCTGCCAGCAACAGCTTCTTAAAACTGCAACTGGCTGAATATTGCATTACTGGTAAGACTGTGCATGCTGTAATATTGGTCCACCCCGTCTTAATAACTTGGAGATAAATTATCATCTCTGGCCAATTAACCAGGGACATAACCAAGATGGAGTGGAATTCAGAGAGAACCAAAATCTAGATGTGAATCTACTAATGAATGTTGAAGAGGAATAGGGTAGACAAACATCTTCTACCCTATTTTCTACATTTTCATAAAAGGATGGACTCTCTTCTTTGGTGACAAAATAATTTTATACTTCTACTTTTTATTGGTAGGGAGGACTCATGCCCACGTTACAGAATGGGTGGTAGGAAATATGACAGTTGCTCCAATAGCTAAAACTGCTAGCTACAGGTCTACTGTTAATTTCTGAAAGGTGGCAAGAATACATGGAAGATCTGGAGAAATACAATGAAATTAAGAATGGAACATTTTCACACTTCTAAGACCTTAAAATACCTTTGTCGTTCTATGGCTAAATGTATATCACCTTTTAAGCTCATGTCTGGTACATATTGCTACCAGATTCTTCTACTGAAGGTAACTGTGTTTTAAAATTGAACTACAGAACACCAATACATATTATTAGTAGTAGCCATTTCTTATGTGATAAGAGATGTTTGATTTTCCTAGCATGAACCTTCCTATCTCCCAAGTTTATTGCTTTGTATTTTTTTTAAATTATTGGTTGTTGAGAGGTAAGCACAGGCTTTCTTTGCAAGGCTTTGCACCCAAGTGTGAAACTTGGGGCAACCATTTTCACATTCAAATGACATGATGCCTGACTTTTGTATTCCAAGTATCAGAATATCTGTCTGTTGGGTTAATCATTATCAGCCACCAGGGGCTATAGCCAATGATGATGCTATGAAAAGAAACAAAGTTCATTCATTTGAGACAGTGTATCTATAATCACCTCATGTGTTTTTATTCTGGCTCTGGAGCTTTTGCTCATAAACTCATTCTGTGCTCCTCATGTAAAAGTTGGCTTTTGTGGCCCCTTGGGTGGAAAGGATTATCTTGCAAGCTATGTTTTACAAATAATTTTGCAATTTGTCTCTGTGGTATCTATTTCTGGAAAGATTATCGCTGTACGCGGAGCCAAACTTTGCACCTTGCTTTACAAATAAGACGTTACAGCTGTGATAACTGTTTGTGGTTGTGCTGGAACAGGGTGACAGGCAGGTTCAGGTTGCATCGCCTTCATGTACAACGCTCCATTACTTGATTTTCTTTTTTCAGAAGGAGAAGAAAAAACATTAAGAAAGCCAGAAAAATCACCCTTAGATTTCTCAACTTTCCTCGTCCAGCCATTTTTGACTAGGTCATTGTATTATACCCCAAGAACTGTGCCCTACTGTTTTAGACTAACTTGTTCCTTTTTTGTGATTGAAACCATCTGGTCATCCATCATCATGTCATCCCGAGGCTTTACTCAGCTGGTGACTATTTTCTTGCCTTGTTGAGAAGGATGTGCTGACTGATTCTTGTCTTGACAAGAATCATAGAATCATAGAATGGATGGAAGCGAGACGCTCTCTGTATGTTGTCCATGAGATGCCCAGCAGAGCAATCAAGGAACAGCTAGGATTAACCAACAACTAGTTACCAAGAGATACAATACTGAATTTTAAATGATTATTAATCATTAGCAAGTGTGTCATTTAAAAAAGAAGTAAGAATTCTTTAGACTTCTGGTACTTTAAAAATAAGATCAGTTTTAAAATCTCCTTCCCCTGAATGAAACGGGAGAGTTGCCATAGACTCCAGTGGGGGAAAACACAATAGCATAAGTCTGATGTATGATCCAAAATAAACTATGAGGCCTTTTACTTGCAGCATGCTGGAATCAAGTGATTTATTGCAATGATGAATGCACTGTAATTACAGAATTGCCTTATTATTTAGTGCCACTTTGTAGAAATGTTACACAAAGTGCTCTTCACATTTCCTTTATTTAAGGCTATTATCTGAATGAATTTTCCTTAGACGTCCCCTGGCAAGTTCCAAGAAGTGAATCAAAAGCTGAAAACCCTGGAATAAGTCCCATTGCACTCAATAGGACTTACTTCTGGTTAGAGAAGTACATTGGATTATAGGGTCTATTGTCCAACTCGTATCAAGTAGTGTGACTTACACCCAGTAAGAGAATATCCCAATGAGGTGTTTTAGCTGCAGCTGTATTTATAATCAAGCAGATATTTTGTTTCCATGAATGGATGTTCATTTGGATTGTAAAGCATGCACCTGAAATTGTGTAGAGCTGGGTTTGTCAGAAATGTCCTGTTCTGACACTTTTATTCAAAAGCTGTATTTTATTTTATTTTTTCCTTCCTTCCTTCCTTCCTTCCTTCCTTCTTTCTTTCCTTCCTTCCTTCTCTTTAGATTCCACCAACATTTCAACTGACCATTGAATGGGGAAGGGAAAATAGGTAGCTTGGTTTGCTAGCATCAATGCCATTCCTCCAAAAAGATAGAGCACTGGGAGACTGAATTTCCTCTTCCTGTTATAGCTTCTATATGGCTCAAATGGGCTGTGGATGATTAGAGAACCTTCTGGAGCAGAGGTTGAAGGTTGTATGGTGTTCTTGCAGTAGGAAAAACGGATGGGGACTTCTGTGACAGATATGAATTAGATTTAGACACTGGAGTTTTCTAAGACATTGGAAGACAAAAGATAAGTGATAATGATGGCCCATCTATAGTACAGTGGTCCCCCGCCCTTTCACGGTTTATATACTGTGGTCCCTCTATATTGTGGGACCATAGTATATGAAAAAGGCCCCCTGGGGTAAGGGGCAAAAGTCCCTCGGAGGCCTCAGAAATTATTTTTGGTGATCCGGAAGTCACTTCTGGTTTGCAGGGAGGCCCTTTTGAGGCCTCCAGAAGGCCTAGGGGGTAAGTTCAAGAGCCCTCAGCTGAACCCCCCAGGCCTGTCCTGACCTGCATCCGCATATCGTGGATTTTCAATTATCGCGGGTTGTCTCTAGTCCCTAACCCCCGCAATAGGTGGTGGGGGTCACTGTATATCTGGATGCAAACACAGATGATGTTCTTGCCACTCTACATGTCATCTCTCTTCTGAAGGAAAAGAAGATAAAATGCATCATATAATACTACAGCTTAGAGTCATAGCTTGCAAAAGCCTTCTGGCACCATTATGACATTTAAAACACACACACACACACACACACACACACACACACACCACCTCTCTCAACCTAGCAGTGCTGCGTGCTTGGCTGTCCATCCCTTGAGGTCAGAACTTGGAAGTCTTAGAGGTTGACTGTGGGATTCTGGGACCTGTGGTCCAAAAAGTAACTTTTCTTATCGCTGTGTGAAACACACTTGAAATGTTTTACATTTAATGAACAACTCCATCTTGAAATGGGAAGGCAAATGAGAAGTCAGTAGTAGAATTTTCTCTGCTCTGCCCTTGTAAAGTCAGCTTGCAAAGTTTAGAAATACAGCTTGAAGCTTTGACATTGTGACAGGAAATGTAATCTGAGGCTTCTGTTCTGAAAGCCAAATAAACAGTGTCCAGCTCATTACATGGGCATGGGGTGGGGAGGATTTGTCTGAGTTTTCATTCACATGGACCCAGACAGTCTAGTACTGTGAGAATGAAATAGAACCCCTCCATTACTAGACATCTTCAATTAAAAAAAGGAAAATAAAATTAATGCTTGGAACCACCCTGTTCTCATTATTGTATATATTTCACATCCTCCTCTTAAACCATTCATTCAACACATATTTTATTTATTTAATTTAGAGTATTTTTATCCTGTACTTACACTGAACTTACAAGACAGTCAGATTGAGACAATGAGTTCAAGATAGACTACACATGCTAAAATTTACTGTAAAAATACCAAATACTCAATAATAAATAATATTTTCAAATCTGAACATATACAAATGCTAAAAAAATTATATCGAATGTTTCTATAAGCCTCCCTAAAAAAATCCCATCCTTAGTAATGTTCTGAAAGAATGAAGGGAAGTGGCCTGTCTAATCTACCGCCCAGAGTGACCTCGCTGCCAGATGGGCGGTATAAAAATCCAATAAATAAATAAATAAATCTATAATGTCAGTTTGTTCCACAAGGATTTCACTGATGAAAATGCCCAGTTCCTCACAATATTGTTCTTTTACTTTCCTAATGGTGGACACCATCAATAATGAAGCATGAGATGAATGGGTTAATCAGGCAGACATTTCTGGGGAGAGGTGCTCCAACAAGTAATGAGCTCCCAAACTGTTAAGGGTTTTATAAGTCACAAGTAACACCATATGTCTGTGAAGATTCTCAGTCATCCAGGTGTGTTTATCTGGCACAGAAGTTGGCAAGGAGTCAATGCAGCCACATCATGATAGGGGAGATGTAACTCCTCAGCACAATAGTAATAATAATAACTGAACCACTGCATTTTGGACCTGGTGAAACTTCCATAGCATCATCAGGGAAAGTTCCATCTGGAGAGAATTATGGTAGTCAATTGTCAAGATTACCAGTGCATGAATCAATGTCTTCAAGGACTATCATCCAAGTAGGGGCGCAAGTGAGCAATCATAGTGAGATAAAAATAACATGGTTCTTGTCATGGTCTGCATTTGATTTCTCATATATAAAGCTGCATCCAGGACATTGAACAAGTTGTGCAAGTTGTGGGGCCCCATAACATAGAGTACAAAGGGTCAATACAGCCTCCTCTAGCTGTCCTTTCTGGATATGGTTATCAAAAAATGACCAGATGCAATGGAGAATCAGGTCTCTTGTCCTTCATCCCCAAAGCTTCTCCAGTGGGATATTGTTGTTGACAGTTTCAAAAACAGCTGACAGATCTAGGAGAAGCAACAGTATTACTGGGTTTGGACACCTCCCTTTATGAGGCAAGGTTACAGTGATTGGGGCTTCTTAGTCTGGAAAAAAAGTGCCTGAGGGGAAAGATGACTGAGACATACACAATTATGAAAGAGATGGATAAAGTGGGTAGAGGGAAGCTATTTTCCCTCTCACACAATGCCAGAGTCAGAGGTCATCCACTCAAACTGAGAGTTGAGAAAGTGGGAACAGACACAAGAAAATATTTATTTACTCAGCATGTTGTTAGACTGCAGAACCCCTTGCCACAGGATGAGGTAGTGCATCTGGCCTAGATGCCTTTAAAAGGAAATTGGGCAGACTTCTGGAGGAAAAGTTCAATTGCATGTTGCAAGCTATGATGGGGCTATGTGTTATCTCCAGGCTTAAAAGGAGGGTACCTCAAAATGCCACACACATGGGAGTTATATAAGTTGTCTAGTTGTCTCATGTGCTTCCAGAGGCATCTGGTGGTGCCATTCTGAGATACAGAAAGTTGGACTAAATGGGCCCTGATCCAGCAGGGCTCTTCTTATGTTCTTTTGTTCTTATTATACTCCAGTGACAGAGTCCCCCACAGAGTGATCAGTTCCAGTTCATTCCCATGGTATGGCCTGAAATAGATCTAGAGTATTGGTGTGCTAAATGGTCTACACAAGGCATATCCAAACTTTGGTCCTCCAGATGTTTTGGACTACAACTCCCACAATCCTTTGCCATTGGCAATCTAAGCTTGGAATTCTGGGAATTGTGGCCCAAAACATCTGGATGGCCGAAGTTTGGACATGCCTGGTCTACACACACCATATCGAAATCAACTTACCAATTAAAGTAATATTAGCAATGGGGCTAAAGTAATTCATATAAGTTGGATGTCTTTCAGAAGGAGCCAATCAATGGTCTTCTTCAGACAGGAAAGCACATGGCCTTCCTGGGGGTCTCATTAATTATTTGAGTCACCCAAATTTCCAGCAGATTTAACAAGCCATGAGGGACAAGGATTAATCAGAGAGGTGATGGTTTTGCAGTATGTAACTCCTCCTGTCAATGTCATTGGGCAACAAAGCACAGTCCCAATGTCTTGGTTTGGTTTAGAGTTCATTTGTCACCTTCAATTGCATGCAACTTCAGATTTGTGGCAGGAAGCAATGATTGACCAAAATTTTCAGACAATGCCAATTGATGAAAATATCTACAAGGGATGTCAGGTTTCCTAAGCCTCGTGCCAATGAACTTCAAAAGAAGTCAACAAAAGGACAATTAATATTCATTCTTTTCACTCACTTTAATAAGAACTTTGAAAAACAAAGAGCTCAAAAGTGGATGTTTTATTAAGGTTCCTGGTGAACAACGGCATTCAAAATAGTACCGTTGCTACTTTATGCTCCCATTATCTTAATCCTAAATACCATTCATCAGTTTCATTAATTGATTCCATGGAAAGAAAGGGCAATAAAAGCATAAGATGAACTCATAACTCAGTGATGGAGCCTATAATACACTGCATATTATAGGGATTTGTTGTTTTGTTTAGTTTTAGATGCAGAAGCAAGAGAGCCTACATTAGCTTTTGGATTAATGAAATAAACTGTGATAGACCTATAAATAACTCAGATACCTGAATGAGAAAACCATACAAAGCCAAGGCTGGTTTCTAAGCATCACACTCATGGAAAGGGTACTTTGAACATTGTTCTCTAACCATATAATTTGGTATTTTTATGTGTACAATTCTGGCTTGCTGTGCACAAGAGGGTATGGCAGAAAGGAGGCCAAGACCCAATGGTAGCTTTCTGGGTTATTTCCAGGAGATCAACAAAAGTTTCTGGATCCCAATAGCTTAATTGTAACAGCATGGAAAATATTTCTGGCTGTAAACTATGTTTCTCAGAACGGATGCTAGAATTATGCATGCTAGCATTGGTAGCTTGGTTGTGGTATATGTGAAAAACCCTGGGGCTGAGTTGTAGTAGCCTCATGTTCTTAGTGGATACTCGACTCCCTGAGCCACTATTTACACTAATCCTGGATCCCAGGGTTTGAGTAAAAACAATGTCCACAAAGTACAGCTATGAAATCTCAGGTCTGCCATCTTATGGGATACAAAGGCAGCCATATTGTTTAAGAGGTTGGAACTTTAAAGACAACAGCATCCATAAGCACTTAATCGGGCAAGCAAAAAAACAAACAAAGAGATGGAGGACAAGATTTAAGAGACTTCTACAAGAAGGCTCAGGAAACAAGTGAGGAAGCCATGTGGTCTTTGTACAAAATCCCAAGGCAGGAATGGGCAATATATTAATTACACCATCAAAATACTAAAGAACAGGTGAAGTCATAAGTGGAGATGGACACAAAATGAAAAACGACATGCTGTTTTGTCATTTCGTAATATTTTGTAACATTACAAAACAAAACAAAATGACAAATTGCATGTCGTCACAAACTGAAATGAAATGATGTTTTCAATTAGGAGAAAATCGAACTGGGGAGCCACTGGCAGATTTCGATTCATGCAAGGGGCTGCAGCAAAATCTGGCACTGGCGTCTGTTTTCCAGCTCTTTTGTCACCACCAACCAGCTGATTTTGACAGGATAAGAGAGAAATGAATACTGCTTCCTCCATTCTCTCTTGAGACCCCCCCCCCACTCCCAGCAGGGTTTTTGGGACTGCTTGGGGCTGTGGGGAGAGGGGTGCCCCCCACAGCCCAACCAGTCCCCAAAACCCAGCTGGGAGGTGGGGGTCACAAGAGAGAATGGAGCAGCTAGGGGAAAATGTAAATGGAGTGCTCTGTTTGACTTTACCACTAGTTGCTCCATTCTCTCTTGCGACCCCTGCCTGCCAGATGGTTTTTTGTTTTTTTTTGGACTGGTAGGGATGTGGGAAGATACCCAGCTGGGAGGCAGGGCAGCAAGGCAGAACAGAGCAGGCAGTGGGAAATTCAAACAGAGCACTGCATTCTCCGTTCTGCCTTGCTGCCCCAGCCTCCCAGCTATTTTTTAATAGGTCTGGCCCTGGTAAAAAAAAAAAACTACCAGGGTGGAAGCAGCTTCCAAATTGTTTCATTCCTCATTTCATTTCATTACAAAACTTGTACAGTAATCCCCTGCCTATAGCGGGAGTTAGGGAATTGACCTGGCCTGCGATAATTGAAAATCTGCAATATGTGGATGCTGAGTCGGATTGGGGCTTGGGGGGCTCTCTGGGCTTCCCAGGCCTGTTGAAGGCCCCAAAAGTGGTTTCCAGTGATCTGGAATTCACTCCCAGTTTGCTGGAAACCACTTCTAGGGCCTTCGACAGACCCAGGAAGCCAGCAGAAGGCCCATTCAGGGCAGCACCAGTCCTGGGGTAAGCGCAGGAGGCCTCAAACAGGTCCAAGCAGCTTACCCCAGGGGGCATTGCCTTTCACATACTGCAGTCCCACAACATACCGGATCTGCAATATACGAACCATGAAACGGTGGGGGACCACTGCATTAAAAAGTCATTTAGTAACAAAATGAAATGAAACAAAACACTATGCTCCCTTTTCGTGCCCATCACTAGTCTTAAGTCCTGTGTATTGTTCTGTGAGTTGGACATTGTACTGTTTGGAGCAGGTGGGACATTTGAATCATCCTCGATAGAGGCTGTGACTTGAGAATCTGTAGAGCAAAATCCAAAGATGAAGGCTGCAAACATATTCCCAATATGGTCAAGTGACTTAAGAAGACAGCTCAGTTACTTCATTTCACAATATTGGGTTATTAATCACTTCTGTTCCTCTGTGGAGGGACAGAGGAAGGAAGCAAAAGAGGCTTTGCATTTTTTTTATCATGACAATGTTGATCTGCTATATTTATATTTAGGCAGAAAACAAAAACTTCCTCCCACATGTGGCAGGAAAGAGGTAGAGGATAGAAAGGGAGTTGCAAACGTTTTATGCATTCATAAGGGAGGTGGATTAAATACACTTACTTAAGGTCCATATACATTTGAATGCAAGGATTGCATGGAATGGCACACCATATCTCTGCACTGACAAGTGATCCTATTTAGGTTACTCCATCTGCTCCAATTGAACCTGCGTAGATTAGCTCTTGCTTTGGCTAACTGGCTAATTGGTGAGGTGCTGGGGATGCATCTCTGTGGTAAAAACAGCAATGTGTCCAGACATATGATTGAGATGCACTCTGGCACCTTGTCAGTTAGCTGCAATTAGCTGTGGTGAGTTAGGCAAGCCTTATGTGAACACCAACAGGATTATGGCCAGCATGCAATTAATATATGAAACTAAGATTTGAAACTGGCTGCTTTCTGAGATGACATGTACCAGGAATAAGGCAAATGCATAGAGCAGTGTTTCCCGGCTTTATATAACCCAGGTGTTCCTGGACTGCTGTTCCTAGAAGCCTTCACAACTGGCTGTGCTGGCAAGGGTTTCTGGGAGCTCCAGACAAAGATTGCATGGGCCAACCATTGCTGTGAACAAGTGGTGTAAAGCCTTAGTAAGAGAAACTACAATTCTAAGTGCACTTTCCACTGAACATTCTGAGTTAGATATGGACTTAGTCATACCTCAAGTAGACCTACTGTACTAATATCACTGGGTGTTAATTCAACGGATTTCAGTCAGTCAGCCTTCCTGAAGTGTCACTAAGTCTGTACCTCACCCATTAATTTCAGTAACTGTTTCTGGGGGAAAAACATGGACAGGACTGAACAGCAACTTTTTTTATCTAAAAGGTAGGATTAATTTTTAACAATTTCAATGATTAATAATTCTGTTGACTAAGAGCCTCGTGGTGCAGTGGTTAAATGCCTGTACTGCAGGTGAAACTGTGCTCACGACCTGGGGTTCAATCCCAGGTAGCAGGCTCAAGGTTTACTCAGCCTTCCATTCTTCCGAGGTCGGTAAAATGAGTACCCAGCTTGCTGGGGGGGCAATGTGTAGCCTGCACACTGTAATTAAAAATTGTAAACTGCCCAGAGACTACTTAAAGTGGTATGGGGCGGTATATAAGCAGAACACTTTGCTTTGCTTTAAAACCCTGAGTTAGCACTGTCTTACCTTGGCTCGAGCTCTGAAAAGCCAAGAAACTGGCAGTGAAGGCTTCAGAGATGTGTTATAGGGTCAGAAATGCTGGTGAACAATGTCACAAATTGTGCTTGCTGCTTATAATATGCTGTGTATGCATTGTCTTGCTCCGCGGCACGACTGCACACGCTGGAGCTTCTTTGCCCCCCCCAAGCTGGAACGCACGTGAGACTCACCTGAAGTCTTGCGAGAGGCTGTGCGAATGGATCCCTTATAAGGGCTGGCGACCATGTCTGCGGCCTCTTTGTCGGCCGGATTTCCCCACCCATCCGCCACTTTGATGCAATAGTGTTAGTGTAACTGCTTGCTTAGGGGCCGGATAGGAATTTTTGACTCGGGCACACAATAGGCACGGGTGCCCAAGGATTTTTCACCTATCCCATACTGGTGCAGCATGGTGGGCTTTAGGTAAGAGATGGTTATTGGCCACACGGGGTGGTAGTGCGGAGTACGGATAGGCAGTAGGTGAGTAAAATCTTAAATTCCCTGTAGAAGCATCCAACCCCATGGTGTTGTGGATCTGAGATCACAACGCCGGAGGAAAAGATGCACCTGGAGGTCCCACCGAGCTGGCAGGCACAGAAGACGGGCCTGAACAGCCCGGTTGGGGAAATGGTACTGGCTGGCCGAAGCTGGCCTGTCCAGGGACAGGCCACCCTCAGAACGATTGACTCACCGTAAATGACTGCCAGTTGGCGGGGTCCCGGGAGACCCTGAAGCACCAACTTTGAAGCCGCACTACAGCAGGCCCCCATTTGAAGTTGTGTGTTTAATGTTGGAGTTATTAATAAAGTGTGGCCTGGAGTTTATACCCAACACCTTGTCTCACGTGGTTATTCTGGCGTGTGTGGGAGGGGGGCAAAGAGGCATGTTCAATACAGCAGTTGAAGTAGCCTTCTAGTTATACCTATTGTGTCCTAGGTTCTCTAGCCTGTTGGCATGCATTCAGGTCGACAGTCTGAAAGGGACAGCCATCTGTATTTTGGGTGGGGAAGGACTTTCCATTTAAATTAGTACCCCAGAAAAATCAAACTTCGAATTCATGTGTTGAGACCCCCATGGATAACAGAGCATGAAGCTCTTCAAATGCCTTAATAATGAAAGGATGGAGTTGGACCGTTCTTCCTGCTTATGTTGCATGATGAGTGCAGGGGAATTTAACTCCCAGAAAGTGTGATTACACATAAATTCCGACAAACATCTTATAACGCGGCCCGGGGGGGGGGGATCACACATATTCACCTTCAGAGTCACAGACCTCGTTAGGTCTTTTATATATTAGAGATGGGCACGAAACGAACAATTTTTCATTTCTGTTTCCGTTTGTTTGTTTTGTTATGTAACGAAACGACAAATGAATTTTGTCTCTAAAATGAAACGAAACGAACAGAAACACCGGAAATTTTGTCGTGCGTATCATTTCCGTTACTGCAATATGAGTGAATTGCTTAAAATCCTAAAAAAATCACAAAAAATGAAATAAATGGTAATCAAATGGTAACAAAATGAACGAAAACGAAAATGAATTTTTTGCAAAAATTCACGAAAAATGGAAACGAACCGAAACGGACCCTCCAAACAACAAACGACAAACGAAATGCCATTTTTTTTATTCATGCCCATCTCTATTATATATTTGTATGGAATTTGTGTTGTAAAAACGATTTTCGGCTGATCAGTGCAAGACACTTTATTAAAATTAATGGAGTTTTGCACTTTATGCCATCTTAAATCTGGATCTGTGCGGGTGAGGAATTTTCCTCCATGTGCAGGAAAGAAAGAGGAAAGATTTTGGGGGACGCGGTGTATCTCTTCAACTCCTAATCACATTCCTTCCTTTGCTGTTGGACTTCTGGATTCCGTGCACCCCACTTGCATTGTGGGACCAACTCTCATTCTTTAGTATTTGGACAAACTTCCTACCTTTTCACACACTTAATAAAGCCAGACAGAGGGAACGGCAGGCTTAAAAGGCAAAAAATGGGGAAAGGGTAGGAGAGAGAATTGCTTATGGAAAAAATAACATCAGGTTGTTATTCTAAAGAGGACTGACATTTGTTTTCAATATGGACCTTGAATACAGCATGGAAAATTGAAATGGGAGTTTTCTTTGAAGGCAGGAGTGCTGCAAGAATGAATGGAAAAAGGTGATTCAAGCCTGCAAAGAATATCCGGCATACAACATCATTTTGATCTGAGTAATTTCCAAGCTATTACTCGGCTGTCCTTGGTTGCAGTCTTTTTTTCCCTGGGCAGCAGAGTTTAAAATAAGCTAGGCGGATAGTCACAATGGCCTGGCTATGAGCCTTCCATTCTCCCCCCCCCCCCAGCACAAATGTTTTATTTTAATGCTCCCCCTTCCCTTAAGTGAAAGCTTTTTTGACAAAAGTGCTGCAGCTAATGCCCGTGTTATTTTATCCAGTGCATGCTTTTAGTATAAGCCAGAAGTGAGGGTAAATGCCTCCATAGTAATGCCAGGAAGTGAATGGAAATCAAGTATCTTTAACCAGTGAGGATAAATGACTGAGGGGGGGGGAGAGGTAGTTGAAAAAGAAGAATTAGAGAGAGAGAGAGAGAGAGAGAGAGAATGCTTTCATCTCTCTCTTCTCAAGTTAAAAGTTCTACCATTTGCTAACTTCTGATTGCTTATTTTTCATATTACATTTCCTTGAAAATGAACAGATTTGCTCTCAATTTTACCCTTTGAAAGCTTTATTGACATTTGCTGATAGAAAGCAAGATTTAGTGAAGGGAGGAGAAGAAGGAAAGGAAAGCTTCTCCCTCTCCCCCCCCCCCAAATACCAAACCTTGACAGTAGGGATGGGCACAAAACAAAAGCAAAATGCTGTTTTGTCATGTCATTACATAACAAAACAAAATGAAATGAAATGAAACAAGGCAGCAGCATTCCATTACAGATGAAACAAAACGGTGGATTTTTCATTGAAACGAACCATTTTGTTCCATGTGTAAACCAGTGCCTTACCTGCTGGTGGTGTCCCGCCGCCACCACCACCACCGCTGAGACGGCCCAATCAGGCCAGAGAGGTCGAGAGTGGGCCTAGCAGATCAGCCTGGGCCTCTGTCTCCTCTTTCTTCATCGCCACTGCTGCATCGCCCCTCCTCTTCCTTCTTCATTGCCCCTCCTCCTCTGCTGCTGCTGCTTCTACTGCATGCCCTCAGAGGGTGAGCATCTGGCAGTAGACTGCCTCTGGCCAGCTGGGGAGGCTGAGCGGCCTGGTGATAGACCATCCCGTGGCTGCTGAAGGCTTTGGCAGGCCCGAGAGGGCAAGTGGCCTGGAGGTACACCACGCCACCACCACCGCACCACCAAAGGCCCCCGCCAGCAGGAGAGCCCAGGAAGAGGGGTGAGTAGGGGCCCCAAAGCAGGAGGAGGGGTGGGCTCAGGAAGGGGCTTTCCAGCCCCCCCATGTTTCATTCCATAAAAATTCATTTTGTACGAATTTTGGGGGGAAATTGTATGAAACAAAATGGAAGGAAATGCAGTGGGGAGAAATGGTATAAAATGAAATGCCCATCCCTACTTGACAGCACTATCTTTGTATTCTTAACATCTTAGCCACTACCATGCCACCTTGAACACAAGGATCCCATCTAGTTACACAAGTTAACTGCAGTCAGGAGCACTAGGATAGAAGACCATCAGGTAATGCCAGGTAATTCCAGCTTGTGCTAATAAAGGATCCTGCTGGAATAATATGGGTAAAGGTGGGCATTACGGATGGACACGAAACAGAAAAATGGTGTTTTGTTCCATTCCGTTCTGTCTTCCTGCATTTCATTTTGTTTTATTTCATACTCATTTTTGAAAAAGAATCTTACGAAACAGTAACAAAATGATTTATTACTGCACTCACCTCCTCTTCCTCCTCCTGGGCTCCGGTAGCAGTTCCAGTGGTGGCGGCGGCTCCAGTGGAGGGCCTAGGCTGGCCTGCCAGGCTGCCGTATCCACTCACCAGCTGGCTGGTGTGGCTCTGGCAGTGGTGGCTCTGGCTCTGGCGACAGCTCTGGTGGCAGTGGCAGTTCCAACAGTGTGCCTAGGCCAGCCTACTGGGCTGCCAGCCTGCCTGGCTCACTTGCCAGCCGGCTGGTACAGCTCTGGGGACAGTGTCTTTGGTGGCAGGCCTAGGGTGGCCTGCCGGACCACCAGCCTGCCAGGGCAGCTCGCCAGCTGACTGGCTGGGCTCTGGCGGTGGCGACTCCAGCCACCACCGGAGTCGCCACGTCAGCCAGCCCACCAAGCCTGATCACCAGCTGGCTGGTGGGCTTTGTATCGGCAGCTCCAGTGGTGGGCCTATGCCAGCCTAATGGGCTGCCAGCCTGCTGGGTGCACTTGCCAGCTGGCTGGTGGGGCTCTGGTGGTAGCAGCTCTAATGGTGGCGGCTCCGGCAGCAGCTTTGGCAGCAGAGGAGGAGGAGGGACACAACCAAGCAGGTAAAGGAGATGTTTAATAGACAAAATGAAAGTTTGTTTTTAACAAAAAAGCACTGTTTCATTTATCTGTAATGAAATGTTTGCTTCTTCGTTTTGTTTCATTTTGTTTCATTTCATTACATAATGAACTGACAAATCAGCATTTCATTTTTCATTTTGTGCCCATCCCTTGTGACCCCATAAACCATTCCTGAACCCCTGAGGGGGGCATTTTTTCCATTCACATAAAAGTTTAAAAGACTGTTCTCAGATGTGACCAAAACTTGACTCTAATACCAAAACCAAGAAAGTGCATTGTAAAAGTGCTTATTTTATTTAATTATTTATTTATTTTATACCACCCATCTTCCAAAAGAACTCCAGGTGGTTAACAACATCAACAAAACAAACAATAGAAATAACAACAGTATAACAAAAAGAAAAAAAGAAAAACATACCAATACAAGAGTGAGTAGAATATATAAAATAGAATAGCTGTACTAATACTAAAGGGCCTACTGGAAGACCCCCTCCCCCCAAAAAAAAGAACATGACCTTGGTTTTCTCTGGGTTGAGCTTAAGTCTGTTGGTCCTGATCCATCCCATGACTGCATCCAGGCACAAGTTAAGGATCTGTACCACCTCTACTGTAGAGGTGGATAAGGAAAGATAGAGCTGCCTGCCATCAGCATATTGATGAGAGCATGGGAGAGAGTGTCGAGCCCTGGGGAACCCCACATGGGAGCATTCAATGAGTCAACAATTCCTCTGCAAGCTGCACACACTGGGGATGGCCTCTCATGAAAGATCAGAGCCAGCTAAACACTGTACCTCTGATCCCCACCTCAGTGAGCCGGCCCAGCATGATACCATGGTCAATGGTATCAAAGGCTGCTGACAAATCCAGGAGGACCAACAAAGTAGAACAACCCCTGTCAGCAACCCTGAGGAGGTCATCTTGCAGCGTGACGAAGGCGGTCTCAGTCCCTCGACAAGGCCTGAACCTGGACTGGAATGGATCAAGGACATGTTCTTCCTCCAGGAACGACTGGAGCCAGACGGCGGCCACCCTCTCAATCACCATGCCCAAGAAGGGAACATTGGCAATTGGATGGTAGTTGGTCAATTCGTCCTAAGCCAAGCCAGGTTTCTTTAGGGTGGGCTTCACCACTGTCTCCTTCAGGTGAGAAGGAAAAATCCCTTCCCTGAAGGAGGCAGTAGAAATAATGGAAGCCCACTCTGGCATGCTGCCTCCGGCAGATTTGATAAGCCAAGATGGACAAGCGTCAAAGGGGGAGGCAGCTGGCCTACAATGAGCCAGTGCCCTGGAGGCCTCAACTGAGGAAACAGGCCCAAACCCAACCAGACGAGGAGAGCAAGGGGGTGCAGCACTAGGAATACTCGAGGGCTGCTTTATAAAGCAAGCATTTATATATCACACACAGAATTGGAAATCTGTGAGTTTCATTCACCTCCATGTTGTAGATTTTTTTGTTCTTCAAATTATTTCCATGTTGATTATGAAAGATGTTGTGACTTTTTTTTTCTAAATTGTTGAAAAAGGTGGTCTGGAATAAAGTCTTCCCACATATGCACTAGCTAAACTCAAAAGGTACTGCCAGATGGGAGTTTCTGAGTGGGTGGGAGGTGGTGATTGTAATTCACCACTAACATTGTTGAATAGAGACTTAAATTTTGATGCTCAAGAATGAAATATTTAAGGCAATGAGCATAGATCATGGAGTCTGTTGGCTCCTAATATATCATTATCTCATTTTCCCCATATATGAATAAATTGCTGAAACTTTCCAGATTTCAAAGGGTCCTCTAAAATTGCTAGAAGAAGCTAAGCCTGCCACTTTGGGGGTGAAACATGCCTTGGATCAGTATTTTAGAGTGCATATTAAATCCTGATCCTGGGGATGTTTCATCCTCAAAGTGGCAAGCTTAGCTTCCTCTAGAGATTTTAGGGAACCCCTTGAAATTTGGAAAGGTTTGGCATTAAGGGAATAGAGTTATTAAACTCTAAAGGAAGTGTGGGGATGCTTAATTGAAGGAGTGTGTCTCGTGTGCTTTACCAATTATGGGGTTAATTTACAGCTTCCCCTCTCTATGGTAAAGCTCTGATCCACACTCCTTTAATTAAGCACCCCTGTACACCCTTTGGAGCCTAATAACCCCACTTTCTGAAACCCAAAACTTTCCGAATTTCAAGGGATTATAGGGGAGAGCTTGAGGAAGCTTCCCTGCCATTTCCTCTAGAATGAATTGTTTTGTTTTAGAGGGGGGGAAACGGTGTTTCATTTCATTTCATAATGAAATGCTGGCTGGCATTTCATTTCATTTCAAAATGTTTCATAACCTTACAAAGCAATGAAACAGTGTGCCACTTTCCCTAAAACAATGTCCTTGTCCACCCATAAATGCATTGACCCAACAGAAGAAGAGACATACTGGGGCAGTCCAAAACCTAGCTAGTACATTTTTTTTTGCTCTCTCCAGTAGCTTGTTGGGCCAAGAAGGAAATAATGATTATGTATCATCAACGTGACTTAGCTCGTTTCCAAGGTTTTCCTAGAGTGCTCAGAAGAAGTGATTGATCGTTCTCTTTTTCTGAACGTGGCCTGGGATTGTGCGTTTTGTCCAAAGCCATACAGGTTGGTTCTTCTCCTGCAAGCATGGTGGGGAATTGAAATCCCAATCATTGAGCTATCCAGTCAGCATTCGGGAAGGAAGCGGCTGCAGCATCAATAAGAGAAAAAAAAATTCCATTTAATTCTGAGTTCCAACAAAGAAGGAACTGGTTTAGCGAGCTAATCTCTGTGGCACTGAAGAGCATTAGGTTAGTTTTTCCTTGAGAGGTATCCTATAAGGCACATAATAGCATGAAGACTACCATATCTTTAATGCTTTGCAGCTTCAGAATTTAGCCCTGCCCAGCTATTTTCTGGAACTCAAAAACTGAGTCTTTTTTCCCCAATGTGGCAGCTGTTAAATTATACCAAACTGAGGGAGGGGGAGGGTTGTGGCTGAGGAAAATCCAGCTGTCTTCTGGATGCTGTAGTTGAGAATATAAGACAATCCCATCCCTACTTTCATCTAGAGAAGATTCCGGCTCCTAATCTTTTATTCCATCGCTTGAAAGGAATTTTAATCAATCATTTTAGGGTGTCTCTTGTCATCATAACTGGCCAGATTAATCTCAAGGACTTGTCATCAGCCCTTTGGTTATAACTAGTTCTGATATCATTGTTACTTAAATAGATGTGTGTGGGTATTGCAGAAAAAAGCAAGCTGAAAAAAATCTAGGTTTAAATTGTATGTGAAATGAGTGAGAGCTCTCAGTTTTAGAAAGAGCAGATTTAGTTTTTAAAAAATGAGAACTAACGTCTTGCTTCATATGTATCATTGTTGAAACACAAAGATAGAGGCAGTCTTTGAGCATCCTGAAAGAGAGACAGATGGTGCCATTGTGAAGTCACAGAAACAACTAAAACTGATTGTTCATTTTTCTCCCTCCTCATCAGCCTAATGAGCAGAGTGGTAATGATGTGAGACTGTTAACATGTGCAGGCAATGGTGCCACTAGCTAAGGATACTTGCATCTGGTGCAGTATTAACACAAAGCTGGTTATGTGGGGATACACTAGAATGCAGCTAGCTGGGGGTACAAAGGCACTTCTGGTATAATGAATACAGCCAAAATAGATGTGTGGGCAGAAAGGTAAATGAACTTGAAAGGCAGGCATCAGTAAAAGTGACTGACCACAATCCTGCTAGTTATTTATGTTGGTATAAATAACACCCAGAGACCATCCAATCCAGTTTATTATCTACATGGAAAAAGGTAATCATAATTCAGAATTGATATGATAGCACATGATGACTTTTTTTCATTCAATTCCACCATCTTGCTGAGTATTTTATAGTATTATTTATTTCTTTTTATGTATTTCTTTGTATCTTCTCTTTATATTGTTCAACGTACATTTGAAGGGGGGGGTGTCATAGACTGGAAGCAATTCTTTAAACACCACCTTATAAGGTTTGTTATGTGACTGTACAATCCCGAGTCAGCCTTTATTTCTTCCATGCTGTGTTTATGGCCATGGACAAAATAAAACAACAACAATAAACATAAATGCTGAGAATGGTTGGTGTAAATCTCATTGGAAAAAATGCTATTTGCTAATGAGACACTGCTTGTATACTTCGTTACACACCAGTTGGCATGCAGTGAAGAACACAAGCAGTAATTCATAAACTACTGCTTATTTGCCACTATGATTTATGCCAATGCTCTTATGCCACTGGATATAAACAACAGGAATCTGACCACTGGCTGTGCTTTGGGCTTTTACCACAGGATGCTGATTCCTGTGGGCTGGAGTCTCTGGAAGAAATGTTCACCATAAAATATGTCAACCCCGTTAGATTTGTGCTCATCAGCCATTTGTTCATATTGTTCATTCCTTCCCTTCTCTTTATTTTTAGAGGAGTAAAACTTTAGCTCCATCTGGCATGTGACTTTTGAGATTTCGCTAAGGCTACAGGACACTATGTAATTTTATTGTAAGGCAAAAGCTCTCTCTTTCACTTTTATATGAAGGCAATAACTTTCTACTGCTGCTATTCTCTAACAACCTATATGCATTATGTGCCCATCATGGGTAATAGACAGTCATTCCCACTCAGAACTGCTACGTGGTTGAGCACTACATGCTGAATGCATATAACTGAAGGCTGGCATCTCCATTTACTCTGCTGCTGATTTGCCATTTCGAGGCATGGGGACAGAAGGAAGAACAAAATAGACAATGCCAGCTCAATAAACGTGAGAAAGGTCTTGCCAGTTTAAAATATTATAAATGTACGGATACGAATACAAAATACAAATACATATTTGCATTCGTAAAATATTATACATGTAAAAAGAAGTCAAATGAAAATTTATTACAGTTAACTACCAAATATCCTATACAGGGACACGATAGTGCAACTTTTTACACTGTACTAATTTCAGAGTCAGACAATTGAAGGAAATGAACAGTTCTCCAAGCTGAGCTCATAGAGAATTATAAGAATGTTGCCCTTCCCGCCTGCCTCTGACCTCAGTCTCTAACATTCTGCCTCTAGGAAAATGATGCCATTTCTGGTCAAATTTTAATGGAAAGGAATGGGTTTGCAGCAAAAATAAGTATGTGCTTCTTCTACATGGACATTATGTCTGCCAGGTTGGCTACTCCGCTGGCGTTTGTCCAGAGAGGATATCTGGTTTGATTCCCTATCTTAGAACACACAATAGATAGAGGATTTTGGGCAGAGTAAGTAGACAAGAAAATGTTTGAAGGCAGACATCACAGATGGATGATCACAGAACCAGAGTATCAGGCTGATCGGTCCATCCAGCAGTCATTTGGTGGAGACTAGACACTGCTTGTACATAGTTGGAGCTCCATGCAGTGGTCACCAAGCATGTAAATGCTTGTTTTATCCTCACACACAAAGAGGAGGAACCATTATTCTCCTCATTCCTATTTTTGTGGGCTTATAAACAAAAGGAGAATACTCTTATAATGATCTTAGAATTGAAGAGCTTGAAGGGACCTTATGGTTCATCAATAAGGAGGGGCACAAAATGGAAACATTGTGTCTTGTTTTGTTTCATTTTGCACCCTCCCATAATTTGTTTCATTTCATTAAAAATGTTTCTTTTTAAAAAATTCAAAGAAAATGAAACAGTAATGGATTGATTTGTTACTCTATAGAATGGGTCGCCTGGGTCCTAGAGGCACTAAATTTGGTGCCTTTGTGATCCGGGGGTGCCATTCTGCAGCAAAATTAATTGGTTCATTTTAAACAAAAAAAAAGAACGCAGTTTCATTTCATTGCTAACAAAACTCTGCTTCCCCATTTTGTTTTGTTTTGTTTCCTTTGGTTAGCTAATGAAATGACAAAACAGCATTTTGTTTTTCATTTGGTGCCCATCCCCAATCATCAAGTGCAGCCCTTGTCAAGGAGGCCCATGGGGAACTGAATTCCTAACCTTTGGCTTCTTAGGCAGAGAGCTAAACCACTGAGTTATCCAGCATTTCCCCAGGGCAGGGAGGAATAACTTTTTTTTTTTTTTTGCAGGCCATTGTTCATTTTATGAGCCTATTTCAGACCAGCATGACAAGAGGTCAAAGCTGACTATAAGATGGAGGACTCACACTATCTGTATTCAGACTGATGAAGCTGTTTGGATGAGCAGCGAAACGTTTCTATCTCTCAAGGAAAAGAAGTCCAGTAGCCATGACTCAACTTACAGATAGGACTCTCCTGCAATTTTTGTAGGATACAGATGGGAAATTCTTGCCATTACTGGGATTCTTTTAAAAAGCTACCTACCTGAACATAGCAAGAACCCCCAGAAATACAGGGGATACACACACCATCAATGGGATCAATATCTGCTTATTTAATCATCTGCTGAATGAAAATACTAAATAAATGACCCCAGAAATACCTATTTATATGTATTTCCAGGATGCATTTACTGGCCACTAGAGTGACCAAGAAACTATACCATGTACAGTGGAACCTTGACTTGCGTCATTAATCCGTTCCAGAGGTCTAGACTTAAGTCAAACATGACTTAAGTCAAATGAACGTTTCCCATAGAAAGTAATAGGAAAGCGGATTAATCCGTTCCAGATGATGAAAAAGACCCCCGAAAACAGCAATTTAACCCAAATTTGACTGGGATAGGAGATTCCTTCTGGGGATGTAAATGAAATGTCTCTTCAAAGAGAGGAGGAGGCAGTGGAATTACAGTCCACAAGTTATATGCCTCCACTTTTTAATGATCATAGCAACAATGATTCTATGATTCTATGACTGTCTAACCAGCGAGGCCAGCCCTGAGCTCCCGGCCGTTCTTCTCCTCCGGCAGCAGCGGCGGCTTCGGTGAGGCCAAGGACCAGCTCCAGGTGCTCTGAGCTGGCCTCGCCGAAGCCGCCACTGCCGGAGGAGAGGAAGAAGGCAGGAGCAGTTTGGAGGCGGCAGCCGCAATGCTGGGTCTTGGCTGCCACCCGATTCCAGTGCTTTGCACCGGGGCTCCAAGATGTAAGTCAAAGCCTGCGACTCAAGTCAAACAGGCCCCTTCTTGCTGCAAGTCAAATATGATGCAAGTCAAGCAGTATGTAAGTCAAGGTTCCACTGTATAGCCTTTGCTGCTTCTATATTGTCCACCAGTATCTCTGGAGTGGAGGGTTGAGCTTGGAATGGATTCCCCAGAACATACTATGGCCCTACTGTATTCTCCAACACCTTGAGAAAACTTAGTTTTGGTACAAGAATGACATGCCAGACCTTTCTTTTTCTCCTCATAGATTTTTGTACACACAAGTAGTGGATTGTTTTACCCTTAGGAAACAAAGGCTGCACACACAGCAGGCACAGTGGGCCACACTGATTAGGTGCAGACACTCAAAAAACCCATCTATTATGTCTATCAATTCATGTAAAAAGGCAATAATTGTTGTACATTTTACCCAGAGTAGCCCAGTCATTAGATAAATAAATAAATAAATAAATAAATAAATAAATAAATAAATAAATAAATAATCCATTTCCCAGGCCTATATATTGTACAACCATTGGAGAAAAAAACCTAAAATTAATTCCCCAAGTCTGAAAAACAAATAAAACAAACCCCGCCATCTTATAACAAGTCAAATTAAGGAGAACAACTTTGGAGGTTTCTTGTCCCCCAAAGTCTAGATTTTCAGCCCTAAAGTCAAGATGCTTTATGCAATAAGGACTCCTATAATTAATGTTAGGTATCAATTGTCATATGAGAAGAGCTAGTCATAGGGGATGAGCAACTCAAGTTCAAATGTATTCCTTGTTCTGTTTTCATGTCCATTCTCTCCTATTTTCATAGAGAAATGGAAGGAAGGAAGGAAGCAAGCAAGCAAGCAAGGAAGCAAGCAAGCAAGCAAGGAAAGCTAATGAGTGCATTACTATATATTTATTAGTTCACTACTCAGGACAGTTAACAGTGGAAATAACATAACAATAAAAAAGAAAATATAAGAGTAAACAAAGTAAATTAAGGAGCATTGTGGCACAGTGGTTAACAGCTGTACAGCAGCCATAACTGTGTTCATGACCTGGGGTTCAATCCCAGGTAACATGTTCAAGTTTCACTCAGCCTTCCATACTTTTGAGACGAGTAAAACGGGTAGCCAGCTTGCTGGGGGGATAATGTGTATCCTGCATAAATACTTTTGAACTGCCTAGAGAGTGCTTTAAGCACTTTAGGGTGGTGTATAAGCAGCATGCTTTGCCTTTTGCTTTCATAGCAAATCAATAAACATAGAAAGAAATCAGTCAATGTGAGACAATAGGTGGACAGGCTAACACTATTTGGAAGCCATCCTGAAAGGATGGCCTGAAAAGTACCCACCTTGTATGACTAACGAACAAATCAACAAAGCAAAACACATACTCAGAAATAACCTACTGCAAGACAGATCCAGAGAGCCAAATGACAGAACACCACTGGTTGTCACTTACAGTCCACAAGTGAGACCACTCACACACATCCTAAATTTATTATTTATTATTTATTTGTTTCCTTTCTATACCGCCCATCTTCCAGCAGGAACTCTGGGCGGTTTACAATAGGATTAAAATAGACAATACAATACAATGGCAAGATCAGATAAACCCAAAACAATAAGAGGGAACCCCTTCAGCAAGAGGCGTCAAAAGGGCGGGGGAGGGGGAAGAGAGAAGAAAAAAAGGATAGAATAAATTGAATTAAAGGTCGCCAAATGCCTCACTAAAAAGCATGGTTTTCAGCACTTTTTTGAAGGCGGGCAGGGACTGTGCAAGGCGCAGCTCACTCGGAAGAAGATTCCACAACGAGGGGCCCAACACAGAGAAGGCGCAGTTGCACGTAAGTGACTTCCGTGCCTCCCTGAGTGTGGCCACTCAGAGTGAGCGCGCCTGTGACATTCTAGTGGGCCTGGCCTCAGTTGACCATTGGGAGATACACTCTGACCGATAATCAGGTCCCAAGACAGGTATTCAGGTCTCCAGCCTATCCTTAACAAGAACATCTCACTCTTCAAAGCCCCTGATGGGAAACCCATACTTTCTTACAGACATCCCCACCACCTCAAGCAAATACTGAGAAACTTCAGTTACAGCATTGTCTTCAGAAGTCCATTGAAGTTTGAGAGTGGGGAGGTCAGAAACAGCTCAACTGGAAGCCCATTCCATGGGCAAAATGCCACAACCCAAAAGGTCCAGGTTCTAATGGAAGTCTTTCCAGCTTTCCATGGCATGGCAATGTAGGATGTGTGCATTGTTTAAATGTTCACATGTTCTTCACAACAGAATAATATGTATTCTTCCTCTCTCACATAATGCACAGCAAGTCTGAAACATCTATAGATTCTTGGCTGTACATTATATTCAATTTCATGTTCAGTCTGCTAAAACCTAAGCAAAACGCAGTGATTTTTTTCTAGGAGCATTTGATTTTGTAACTTGAGAAGAGATCTATGTTGGAAGAACCACTGTGTTCTTTATTCACTTTGGATTACATCTGTCCAACATAAGCAATACATCGAACAGTTGGGGAAATGTTTTGTGGTATTTTCTGATGTTTCTCATTATGCATATTAAAAGTCTATTTGATTTAATATTTGGAAAAGCCAATGCAAAATGAAATTAGAGCCCACAGTTATGTTCTGCTGATTAGTTAAGAGAGGACTTTAAAAGACATGTCAAACCAAAGCCAAAGATGATGTATATCGGCCCCAAGAAATCCTTATTTTATAAATATAAGCACAAAGAGAAAGTAATTTTCTCTCTGCAAAAGTGACCATTTTTAAAGATAGCTCACTATTGTTTTTCCTCCCAGGCAGCCTGCCGTTTGACTGTGGCAGTGAAATCATTGTCTTTTTCTGGACTGAACTTTGTCATCCTGTCAGACAGCGAGTGTGGCTATCCCAAGGGCAAGAACAGATCACTGCACCTGGGACAGTTTTGTATAAACAGGCTTTTCCTGCTGTCTGTCCGCCTCCCTTCGTATCCTTGATCCCACCCATGTCTGTCTGCAATCATAGGCAGCAGCCCAGCAGGGACAAAGAGGCCTGGAAGGAGGGAAGATAGCAGCCTGACTGCTTCTCCATATGCATGCAAGTACAGCATTTGCTCACTGAAGTTTAAGCACTTTATTTATTTCCATTTCTTTCAGTTGACCTCATGCAGTTACCATGGAAATATGGTAACTTGTGTCTTTTGTCTACTCCTCATAAATATCACACTGTGCATCCATGGGAGTAGCTTCCACTTTGATAACAAATAAAAATATTGTTGGATCATTCCAGTCATATGTTCCCAGGCTCTTGGAATGTGTTCGAAAACCAAAGTGGAGAGTTTGTCCTAATGAATCTGACATGAAGCAAGGAAGACCAAAGCAGAGCCACACTCAAAGTGTCAGATTTTGGTTTGTTGCTTTAGAGTTTAAACAGCATACCAAAATATTTTAATCCAGAGGATCCAGGGATCCAGAGACTGACAGCTGAGCAATAGTGCCCTACTGGTGCAAGATACATTCATAGAAGGGTAGGAGCTGGGAAATGAAGAAACTGCATGATTTTCAGCAAAAGGAAGGAAGGAAGGAAGGAAGGAAGGAAGGAAGGAAGGAAGGAAGGAAGGAAGGAAGGAAGGAA
>JAHTLZ010000016.1:4642409-4662043 GCA_023846285.1 Phrynocephalus versicolor
GATGATGATGATGATGATGATGATGATGATGATGATGATGATGATGACGATGACGACAATGACGATGACAACAACAACAACAATGATATAATCATAGAATATGTGAATAAAATACTGAAGTTGGAAGAGACTTATAAAGCCATCATGTCCAATCTTCTCCTCCATTCAGGAATACAAATCAAAGAATTTCTGCCAGGTGGTTGTCCAAATTTCTCTTGATGACAGTGATTTACTGTGTATGTGGAAACAGGGGCAGCCAGGAGCTCCAAATGAATGCAGCAGAAGTTGTCAACCTTTCAAACTCTGGAACCTGGCTCCTTCCTCTGTCCATGCTTGCTCTATTACTAGAGATGGGCACAACCAGGAAAAATGAAGTTTCGAGTTGTCGTGCGTCGGAGCCGGCCTGTTGCGGCTCGTTTCCGTTTGTCGCAAAAAAAAATTCAAAAAATTGTCATTTTGTTTGTCGTCTGTTGTTTGTATTGGTTTGGGGGGGTAGGGTTAGCGGGCTCCTGGAGGCACCTCTCTGGGGTGGGTGCCTCCTCTGGCCCGCTAGGAAGGGTAACGCATAGCCATCGCGTACCAAAGTGGCAGAGGCACCTCTCTTCTGGGTGCCTCTGTCTGACTCACTAAGAAGGACAACGTACTGGCGTACTTGCGTACAGATTAGGGCAGGTGAGCGAGGTGAGAGAGGAATCCCTCTGGCCTGTGACTAAGAAGGGAAGTGTACTTGCGTAATGCGTAGTACAGATCTGGCTTAGGGTTGGGGTTAGGGCAAGGGCTAGGCAAGGGCTAGGTTACTGTTAAGGTTAGGGTGGGTTAGTGGGCTGCACCTCTGGGTGCCTCTGACCCACTAAGAAGGACAGTGTACTGGCATATGGGTTAGGGTTAGGGTTAGGGTTGGGGTTTGGGCTAGGGTTAGTGGGCTTTTTATGCCCGACTGGCACATCCAGAAGTCTCAGTCAAAACCAGCCCATCATTGCGCACTGCGTAGATGAAAAAAATAAAAATAAAAATAAAATAAAATAAAATCAATACGACGTTTTATTGCTATGAAAAACCCACTGCTGCTACTGTAAAAATTCAGGCAGTTAAAATACCTAATTTTCGCATGTTTCTGTGGTGCTTTGGTGGGTTTTTGGACCACGATTTCAAAAAAAAAATGTGATTGCCATTTTGGATCCCCCCGCACCGCATGGCAAATGGAGACAACGAGGATGCCCCCCCCCGCCGGGGGCCCGCAGCCCCGGACAGGAGAGGGGGGAGGGCGGGGGCCCCCCCCCCCCAGAAACCACCCCTCTGGTAGGTGTCCTCAGGCAGGCATATTTTCGCCTGCTTTTTTGGCCGGGAATGGGTTTTTTTTATTTTTAAAACTTTTTTTTCTGTGCCGCTTGGCATCACGCGATCGCCGTGATGCCATGAACGACAACGACAAATCAGACCCAATTTATCTTATCGGTTTGGGTTCGAGTTGGAGCAGAGTAATTGTCGTTACCGTTTCCGTTACGTAACGGAAACGAGGAACGGAAACGGAAACGAGAATTTCGCCAAGTCGTGCCCATGTCTATCTATTACAGCAAAAGAGAGACTTGTTTTTGCCCTCTTGTTGTGAAACACATACACAAAGAGCAGCAGCAGCTAAGTTCAAAGCTACAAAGCACCAAAATGAAATGATGGCATGGGATTAAAGATGGCTATATTGATATTTGATGGAGTTCCTCTGTGTCCTGCCTTCCACATGCAGCACAAGCAGGATCAGGCTCGTAATAAATGCAGACTGTTCTGCCAACAGTTATTTATGGATTAAATAGGAATGGTAATTTCTCTTTTCTGAACTATAAGCAGTCCGGATAGTTTCTATTGTAATACGATAGCTCCCAAGAGTATTATTCCATCTCTGGTTAATTTAACTTAATGTCATGGATATTATAAGTAATTCTCTAATATTTGTGCCAGAGTGGATTTTAATCCAGCATGAATTTGAGTTTTCATTTTGGTTACAACTACTTACACATTTACTTGTCTATATGTATGTAGAAGTGGAAATTTATTTGTACAGCTGAACCAAGAGCTTAAAGAAGGCTTTAAATTCAATGAATGTATCAGATTAAAATGTATTTTAAAAGAGGGGGGAGAGAGAGATAAATTTTTGTTCAAAGTTTCAAACTCAAATGGCTGCAATATTCTCTTTGAAAATGGGGAACACTTCTGTGTGTTTCGTACTTGAATTCTCTGCCGTAGTTCACAGGAAAGCACCTAACTTTCTGACAGAGGACTTGAGCTGCCCCATGAAACTGCATATCCCAGGATTCCAACTTTCATTGCATGCATGTACAATTCACAGAATTTCTGCATCAGCATATGAGGCTTTCTATGGACATGATCTCTGACATAACACTGGGAACTACATTTGAGTATGCAACTAAAAATATACTGTAATAAAGAGAATGCTAGTGACATGAAACATGAACCAAACTTCCTAGTTCTAGGAAGCTTCAGTGAACAGAAAACCCAAACCAACAGTCGTTTTGATGATGATGACAATGACACTAGGGGAAACAACAACAACAAATTAATAATCATGTGCTATCAAGTTGATTCTGATTCATGGCAACCATTTTGGGTTTTTCCCCAGATACAGAATATTCAGAAACAGTGTACCATTTCCTCTTCCGGGAGCAACCTGGGACTATTCAGGTTGTCCAAGGCCACACATGCTGACTGTACTCACAAGGAGGCAACTTCCTCTAGTTTTACAGTCAAATACGTAAATCACAGTTATTCAGATGGCCAATGGTGACTAGACATGGGCACGACTTAGCGGAATTCCCGTTTCCATTTACGTTCCTCGTTTCCGTTACGGAACGGAAACGGTAACTGGAATTACTCCGCCAGAACTCGAACTCGAACTGACTAAAGAATAATTGGGTCTGATTTGTCGTTATCGTTCCTGGCATCGCGGCGATCCCGCAATGCCAAGCAAGCGGCACAGAAAAAAAGTTTGTTTGTTTTTTTAAAAAAAACCCGATTCCCGGCCAAAAAGCAGGCGAAAATATGCCTGCCTGAGAGTGCACCTACCAGAGGGGTGGTTTCTGGGGGGGGGGATCCCCGGCCTCTCCCCCTCTCCTGTCCTGGGCTGCTCTGGTGGGAGAAATCCTCCTCATCTCACAGTCGCTCGCAACAAGCCGGCTGCCGGACTCTCCGCTGGCCGCTGCAATTCAAGCGGCACAGAAAAAAAGTTTTAAAACCCCAGATTCCTGGCCAAAAAGCAGGCAAAAATATGCCTGCCTGAGTGAGGACTCAGGGCACATACCAGAGGGGTGGTTTCTGGGGGGAGGGGTCCCCGGCCTCCCCCCTCTCCTCCTGTCCCTCCTGGGCTGCGCTCGTCGTCCCGCCAAAGTCGCCGCCTAGCCGGCTCGCCGCCATGCAAGTAGTACAGAAAAAAAGTTTTTAAAGTAAAAAAAAAAAAACCAATTCCCGGCCCAAAAAGCAGGTGAAAATATGCCTGCCTGAGAGTGCACCTACCAGAGGGGTGGTTTCCGGGGGGGGTCCCCGGCCTCCCCCCCTCTCCTGTCCTGGGCTGCTCTGGTGGGGACTTGCAAGCAACAAGCCAGACTCACCATGCCATGCGGTGCAGGCGGCGGACCGCAATATTTTTTTTGAAATCGTGGTCCAAAAACACACAAGCACCACAGAAACATGCGAAAATTGCTATTTTAAAACTGCCAGAATTTTTACAGTAGCAGTGGGTTTTTCTTGCAACAAAATGTCTCCTCTCTGTCCTTTCTCCATTGATTTTATTTTATTTTATTTTATTTTATTTTATTTTATTTACACCTGCGCAATGATGGGCTGGCCATGGGAGTGGACCATGCAAATTTTTGGAGCCATTCCACCAATTGCATGGCCACTTGGCCACTGAGACTTCTGGGATGTGCCAAAAAGCCCACTAACCCTGCCCTAGTCCTAACCCTAACCCTAACCCTTATCCATACACCACAGTACACTGTCCTCAGAGGTGCACCCCAATACTCACCCTAACCTAACCCGTAACTAGCCTAACCCTAGCCCTTGCGCTAACCCTCTGTCCCCCTAAGCCAGATCTGTACTTGCATTGCACAGTATGCAAGTACGCTTCCCTTCTTAGTGAGACACAGCGGATGCAGGGAGAGTCTGCCAGTCCGTCACTTGTGGCTCTGGCTGACTCCTGCAGCAGCATTTGTGTGCCATGCAAACCCTGCCCGCGAGTGCCTGTCTCTCACTGACTGATGCAGGGAAGGCACCCCAAAAAGAGGGGTGCCTCTGCCAGTCTGCTGTGTCTGCAACTTGGTATGCATATCCAATTGGCTATGCATGCCCTTTTGTAGCAGCGCCAGCGGGTGAGAGGTGCCTCCAGGAGCCCGCTACCACCCCAACCAGTATAACGACAGACGAAAAACCAAAAAAATGAAACGACAAATTTTTGCGAAATTTCACAAAAAACGGAAACGAGCCGACACGGGCCGCCTCCGACACACAACAACTCGAAAACGTCATTTTCCCTAGTCGTGCCCATCTCTATGGTGACCATATTAGTTAGTTTTTTCCCTTCCTCTTTCTCCTTTTCGACTTGCCGCCATCTTGCCCTCTGTCGCGTTTTGCTCGGAGGTTTATTTGCTTGTTTTATGTGTTTTTATCACTGTTAGCCGCCCAGAGTTCCCGCCGGGAAGATGGGCGGGATATAAGTCTAAAAATAAATAAATGAATAAATGAGACAGACAATTCTGTCCATTTTTCCTTTCTCCCATATTTGAAATGTTTGATTTGTTTTGGGGGGGGGAGATGACAAAACAGGAAAGAAGACAACATTTGCATTCGTTTATATGGCATAGGCAAATCTTTCTCCTAAATTATCATGTTTTGAATCTTGGTAAATTCTCATTAAATTTGAACTAATATGAAATTCTTACCCATCTCCATTAGAGATCGAAAATTTTATGGAAGCTGGCATTAGACAATAATTTTGGGATCATGATAAATTAATAAAGTAATATTGCCCTCATCTTGCTTCTGCCATGGTTTCCTTCAGACCTTGTTTTGTTGATAATTTACTAGTGAGAAACATGATTTGGAAGAGTGGGAGACAGAAATTTCAAATGTATCTGTGCTTTCAATTTCATTCATTTTCTACTTCCTCTTCCTCATGTTTTTCAGACAGTTGTCTCTAACAAGAAACCAAAACAAGAGCATTCTGCATATTCATTGATGACCCCTTATCTCTTAAATTGGATGGAACCTCCATGCGCTAAGATGGAGGCAAGTTTATATATATATATATAACTTGCCTCCAACTTGCCTCATATATATTCTTGAATGTCCACCTGACCTTTCCAACCCACAAACCATGCTAGGGGATCTTACAAAAAAAATTTAAAACAGCAATTATAGTTTAAATAGGCTTAAAGCTAATCAAAATCAACAGACACAAAATCAGCAGCAGCTATCAATCAGCACATATAACACATCAAAAGACATTGAGGCAAACAGAAATGTTAAGCATGTATTGGAAGACAGGGACAAAAAGGCCAGAGGCAGTTTAGTATGGAGAATATTTCACAATGGCTTCAGGTACTGTTGTTGCCAAGAGTTTCACTTGCAGCTGATTGTCTACTGGCATTTTCCAGCACATCGGTCTAAAATTGCTTGTTTGGTCATTCTGCAGAATTGCAATGCTCATACTAATAAATATCTATGGACTACTTAAGCCCCTGCCCCTAGACCTACGATTCAATCAGTCTTTGATAACTGAGCTTTTTCCTATAAGTTTTCCTAGTTGGAAAATCATTCAGTTGTTTGTGAGCCCAGTATTGAAGTTCATTAAAAATAATTCAATCTTTTTAACCCTTCTGCTAAATGTGGGATATTATGTTTCTTTATCCACAATTCAAAAAGCCAGGAAATGGCCCAGTAGTGCTGCATGATACCATGCCCACATTGCCAGCAGGTAAAAGGATGTCAAGCTTTACACAGCAAGGGGTGGCCTGAATGTTGATGATGCCAGTGGCAGCAAGTGAGATGTTCTACATGAGCTGTCCCCAACCTTTTTCTTGCCAGGGACCAGATATGTATGTGGATGAATGCAACAGCCATCCATGTGCAAGAGGCATGCATGTGTGCGCACACAATTGCCTCCATACTGGTTCCATCACAACTGTTGTGGTTTTGGTCACATGGGAGAAAAATCCCCATGGAGTGTGGAGTGTGGAGAAGTGCCTTTCCCTATTTGAGTGGGCACCTCAAAAAAAAAAAAAAAAAAAAAAACCTGCTGACTGCATAGGCACTGGTGCAGTGGCCCAGTACCGATCAATGGCCTGGGAGATGGGGACCCCTGGCCTACAGGATACTCTTTCTTCTACTGACTCCCATTCCCATTTGCTGAAAAATAGCTGTTACAATTGCTTTGTGTTTGGGTGAGAATGGGTGAATTAATAAAAAGGAAGTCATTTGGGGGGGGGGTTCCCTGTGTGGTATCACTATTATTACTCAAAAAAATAATTTTTCATTTTTCATTTTTCGTTTAGGGGTCTGTTTCGGTTCGTTTTCGTTTTTTGGGGGTTTTTTTGCATTTTTCATTTTCATTTTCATTACGAAACAAAACGAAAAAACATTCTTTCAATGCAATGTCTGCTGTAACAAAAACGAAAAACACGGCAAAACATTTTCATTTCATTTTCGTTTTCATTTTGTTTTCTGGAAAATTTTCGTTTTCGTTTCCGTTGTGTAACGAAAATGAAAAACAAAAACAAAAATGAAAATTTCGCTGAGTCGTGCCCATCTCTAATCACTATGTGAACGGTTCTGGTGCTGAGGGACTGTTGTTCAACACCTTGACCATTAGTCTATGGACTGTCTGAGGGTTCCATTATATATATCAAATACCTGAAAGAGGTTATCCAGAATTTTGAAGTCTGGTACAGCTAGTATGATGATGATACCCAACTTCATCTGTTTTTTAAAGATCTTCCAGGATGCCTTTATCTCGGTCTCTCAGGGCTCACTGTGTGCTCCCCACTGTAAAATCTATAAGGGGTGAACTATGACTTTAAAATTATTTTTGCCTTCCGAACTCATTTCATCCATAAATTAGCTGGTTTTAGAATCTGAAAGTCACCATGCCAAGCTTCTTAACCCAAACACTGATAAATTGAATTATTTTATCGAAAACAATAATCAGATATTATAGCCATGTATGCAATGGGTCACTGAGTTTTGTAGTAAGGTGGTGTTGTGTGTTTTATTCTTTTTAGTGAAAGTTGTGTTAATTCTTAATTTTAAAGCAGCAGCTTGAAGTCAGATGTTAGCTGTGGTTGAGTTTAGAAGATATGAAAAGGAGAATTTCACCGTTTTATCTGGGTTGATGATAAGGGTGACCCAAAAAAACCAATATCTATTCACAAGTTTGAACACCATCCCCAGATTTATTGTAGGGGGCTGAGAGTAGCTACGGTATGGCCAGCAGACTAAACAAGTTGCAGAGTTGTGTGAATACTGCAGGGGATAAGCAGAATAGCAATGGGATCATTAAAAAGAACATATTCACCCAAATAACTAACTGCTTCCAATTGAGCTCTGACCTCAGAAATCAAACTACAATAAACCTCACCCACTGAATGAACACAGAAAATATGTAAACATTGCCTTGAAGAAGGGTCATCTCAGCCCTAGAAATTCTGGGCTATTTTTTCCCACTGGATATGTGAAGATGAACATCTGGATCATCTATGTTTGGAAATAAAAGGGGGATGAAGAAGAGGGATTCAGGGATTACTCATGCACATTTACAAGAATAAATACCTTGTCTGGACGTCCCATGTTAGTGGTGAGGTAGGGGTGCCAGAATTGACCATAATTCACATTATAAAAAGCCCAGTTAAAATGTATGCTTCAAAACAGGGAGGAACAAAATTTGACCTATTTCCCTATCCCTACTAATTTTTACATTAAGTATGCTGCAGCATTTTCATTCATTATGTCTGTGCTTATTCCCTTCTGTTCAGTGTCTGCACATATTTCTGTTATTAATTTGTTACAGACACACACCACACCAAGAACTGTATTTATAAATTATTCCCTCACACAGTTTCCTGCCTGCCTGCAAGTTTTTCATTTACAAATATGAAATATTTAGCAAATGCAACCTCGATGTCTTTTCTAATAGATGCTTCAACTTTACATAACAGATTGTTTATAACTGTGTTGCCCTTCTACCTAATGCAAGCCCTAAGGAAATGTTGCTCGCTTTGAGACCCAACTCAGCTACATATTTCAGTAAACAATTCCTGAAGCCCAAATCTTGCTCTGCACAGTGAACATTAATCAGGAATTTATCTGAATGGAATAGTTTCTACTCCCAACTTTTGGATAAATGCAATGAATGTACACACTACAGTCACCACCATTAGAGATGGGGGACACATTTAAAAATGGTGATTCAGGGCTGATGAATTGACAAACTGATGAATTTCCAGTGATAAATTGATGAATCGATGAATCTCAACTTTAAGTTGATATAAAAAAGCCCCCACCCCATCATCTTGAAGTCCCAATTTTGTAGGGATGCTTCCTCTGCCTGTCTTCTATGGGCCCTGCATGTTTGGTTAAGATTGGGTTTCAGAGGTCCAAACTACGTATAACCATAGAAGTCCTCAGGAAAATACCCCCAGGCAACTAGAGACACCAAGCATGCAGAGAGGCTTCTACCACCTATCCTATAGCCCCCTTGCTAGCCCATCTGTTCACACATATTAACAACACAGGTAAATTCCCTGTTGATTGGTTAGAGGCTATTGTCATACCGGTTTTTAAGAAAGGTGATACAGGAGATCCATCAAATTACAGGCCCATCAGCTTACTGTCAGTCGTGGGCAAACTGTATGCTAGATACCTAAATCAAAAACTAACAACTTGGATAGAAGATCAAAATATTCTGGGAAATGAACAGGCAGGATTCAGAAAGGGTAGATCAACAATAGATCACTGTATCCTCCTAAATCACCTAGCTGAGAAATATATGACCTTTTATGGTAATGGTCTGTTCACCGCATTCATAGATTTAAAATCTGTCTTTGACTCTATACCAAGAGAGAAACTATGGACCAAGTTGTGTAATACTTCCATTGATAAGCGACTTCTGTATCTTATCAAATGCTTCTACCAGGGAACCACACTTCGTATTAGATGTGGGATAGAAGGGGAATTGACAAAATCTATCCCCGCCAATAGGGGAGCCCGCCAAGGATGTATACTGGCACCTATGTTATTTAACCTCTATCTAAACGATTTGATTCAGAGCTGCCTTGCACCAGACTTTCACCCACCAAGTTTGGCTAAAACCAAATGCCCTTTACTTTTGTACGCAGATGATGCTGTGTTGCTCTCATTATCAGAAATTGGCCTTAAACACCTAATGCGTGCATTTAAGGAATACTGTAAGCTCAATCAACTGAATATAAACATTAGTAAAACAAAAATTATGGTCTTTAAGAAGCATGCAGCACTAAAAAAGTGGAAAATTAATGGGAAATACATCGATCAGGTTAAACAATTCAGATACCTGGGCATCTGGTTCCACCAGAATCTTTCTTGGGCTCCCCATAGAAGGTCTGTTATACAGACAGCTCAGAATACCAGCAAGGCCATTACCCGTTTCTTCTTTACGAAGGGTGGGCAATTTATATCAGCTGCTATCCAGATATTCAGACCCAAGGTCCTACCTCAGCTGTTATATGGAATCCCAGTATGGATCCTGGGCTTCCATACAAACATTGAGAGTATCCTTGCAAGGTTTTTAAGGTCTATTCTTGGATTGCCAAAATGTGTTTCTGTAGCAGGTCTACGACTTGAGGTAGGTGTCTCCTCAATCGAATGTACTGCCTGGGTACATGCGTTCAGATATTGGATCAAAGTGTTATATGCTGACACTTCCTCTGGATATCTACATCTTTTGATGAAAGATGTATATACCTGCTCCTGGTTAAAAATCTTCCCAACCAAACTGCATTTCTTAGGCCTGTCTAGATTTTTTTCACATTTATGAATTGAAGACAGTTAAGTCCATCATTGAAAAGCGAATTAAAGATATTGATTTCCAGTCTTCTACAGAGAAGGCTCAGAAAATTTGTTCACCCATGCATTTTGGTTTAAATCTTGAATTTCATCAAAGTGCCAAATATCTGGGAAAACTGGCAATCCCAAAAAATATCGACAGATTTTTTCAAAAGCCAGATTTAACTGTCTTCCATCTGCAGTTTTAGAGGGTCGCTACAGTGGCATACCATATGAAAATCGATTATGCCCCTGCAATGATACAGAAATTGAAACATTGCAGTATGTTCTTTTTATATGTAGTTATTACAGAGACGAACGCATCAGGCTTCTTTACCCTGTAACGAGAGGTCTACCCGGCAGATCCTTGGACTGGTATACAAGATATCTTCTAGAAGACAGAAATAAGTCCATTACAGCAGTGCTCCCCAACCTTTTTGTCCCCACGGACTGGTAAATGTTTGATGATTTTTCCGTGGCCCGGGGCTGGGGGTGGGGAGATGGGGGGTGGGGGGGTCGGGCAGGGGGCAGGGAGGGTGTGTGGGGGAGGGGGGTGGGGGGAGGGAGGAGGGGGAGCGGGGGGGCTTGGCGTGTGTGCTTCCAGTCAGGAGCCACTTGGGGACCATGCAGGCTGGGCTGACACCCCCATATTTTTGCGCGGGCTTCCCTCTCAGGTCATGGAGCTGCCTGTAATGTTGCCAAGATAATAAAGCCTCCTCTGGAAGCGCCCCAGGAGGGAAAGGGCTGCACACAGTGTGGAGGGCAAGGACGCCGTCTGGAAGTGCCCTGCTTTTGGTGGCGATGGCAGTCATGGGGGTGGGCGGGGGAGCAACAACAAGGCGTTGATTGTGCATTTCCTTGTCGGTTAAAAAGAGAGCCAGTTGGCCAAGCTTGGCCCTCAAAACAGGGCAGCAAGCGTGGGGGGGGGAGAGGATGGGCGCTCTCCCCAGCGGCTGGAGCTCTCTTCCTTTGTCATAACAAAGGGGGCTTTTCCAGACGAGGCCGGGCTTTCGTGGCACTGCGGTCGCCCCTTCCCCAGCATGTCACCGGCGGCGGAGGGGGTTGGGGTGGGGACAGGCAGCGGCTGGTCCTCTACCCAGGCGGTGGTCGTCTCCTCTCCTCTCCTCACAACCCTCTGCGTGCGACACCCCACCCCCAGCCCCAAATCAGGAAAGGAGGACGGGAGAGACGGCAGGGCTGCAGCCCCATGAGAGAGAGAGAGAGAGAGAGAGAGAGAGAGAGAGAGAGAGAGAGAGAGAGAGACTCAGTCTTTTTAAAAAACGAAAGGAGAAGGCGGGCGGGCAGCCTGGTAGCCTGGAGGAAGGGGGAGAACCCTTGCAGTCCCTGGATCTGGGACTCTAGCGCTTGGTCCTTTTTTAAGGAGCTCCGAGGTGGCGGGAGAAGCGCGCCTTCCTTCCCGGAGAGAGGAAGGGAGGTGGCACCTTTTATTCCCCGAGCGCTTCCTGATCCACCAGACACATACAGTCCTTGGGGGGGGGGAGAGTCGGGAGGAGAAACGGGCCTTTTTCTTCCTCTCCACCGCTTCCTACCACGGAACCCACTCTTTCCGCTTCCAGCGCTGGCCTTCTGTAAATGATCCCCGGGAGATTAAAAGAGTGATGGGGGTTTTAATTCTTTATTTCAACCCGCTGGCACTCATGCCGTGCCGGGCGCATGTGCCCGCTGCGTGCGCATTTGGCGGATGTAATCGCGGCGCCTCTTCACCGCTGCCAGTGTTTAGGAGGGGAAAATGTGACCCACACGCGCGTCAACCACCTTCTCCCCCGGCTGTGTAGTCCAGTGGGAGCAGAGCTGAACTGGGACTCTGTATGTGTCTGTGGATCAGGAAGTGTCCCGGGGACCCCTCTTTGCCCCACCGTCCCTCACGCCCGCTCACCGGGCGATCAGGGAGCGCCAAGCGGGCACCAACACACCGGCGGAGCCGCTTCCAGGAAGGGGAGGGCCGTCTGGGAAAGGAAGATAACGGAAAGCAAAGACCGGAGGGACGTGGGGGGGGGAGAGCGGTGGCTGCGGCGGCGGCGCTCGCCGGCTGGGGGCGTCGGGCGCGCACGGGCGGGGTGGGCGGGAGCCCGGGGCTCCTGGGCGGGTGGGCCCCTCCTCCTCCTCCTGTCGGCGGCCACGGCAACCGCCAGGGTTCGGCCGCGACTCCGGTGGGGCGCCTCGGTGGGCCGGCCAGCGCACGCACAATCCGGTTGGGGGGGCTCGGGGGGCCGGCCTCTTTCTCTCTGTGTGTGTGTGGGGGCGGGGGACGGGAGCTGCCGCTCCTTTCTCCCTTCTCCCTCTCCCAGTGGAGTGGCGGCGGCGGCAGCGGCGGGGGTGTTCCGGCTCCCGGCCCCCCACCCCGGCCTCTCCTCTCCTCTCCTCTCCTCTCCTCTGGTGGGGGCTCCGGCCCGGCTTCCTTCGTCCCTCCCCCGTTCCTCGCGCCTCCCGCACGTGCCCCCTCCCCCGCCGGCCCCCGCGCGCCCGGCGGCTCCTCCTGCGCTCCTCCAGCCTTCTTCCATTGGCTGCCCGTGGGAGAGAAGGGGAGGAGGAGGAGGGTGGAGGAGGAGGACACGCCGACACCGCGGTGGCTGCTGGTGGTGGTGGAGGGTGGAGGAGGAGGAGGATGCGCCGCTGGCGGGCAGAGGAGGGAGGCAAAGGCAAAGGCGGCGGCTCCTCCTGCGCTCCTCCAACCTTCCTCCTCCACCGGCCTCCCGTGGGAGAGAAGAGGAGGAGGAGGGCGGAGGAGGAAAAGGGGAGGAGCCTCCCCGGCCTCCCCAGGCGGCCCGGTGCCGACCGGTCCATGGACCGGCACCGGTCCGCGGCCTGGGGGTTGGGGACCACCGCATTACAGAACTTGTGGCCAAATTCCTTCTCTCAGCCCAAAAGACACGAAAGAGAATTTTGGCGCTTACCAAATTTTAAGTTTCTTTTATTTATTGGAATGTGTACTTGTTTGAATGTATACTGTATTTTATCGGGCCTTTGGCTGTAAAATAAAAATTGATTGATTGATTGATTGACTATTTCTAAGTCTAGTGAATAATGTGTTTCAGACATCTGAGGTATGCACCCATACAGTGGGGTGGTGGTGTAAGAAAGTGCCCTTTAGAACCTGGGTTGGGGAAATCCAATCTCCTATAGATATATCCCCTTGGAAGATATTAAAAAGCATCCCAGCCAGCTTCCTGTGCAGCGTCACTTGAGAGGCATTGAACCCCAATATGTGCAGGGAAGCCCTGGATGAAAGTGACAATGGATTCCATGAGACCTGATGCACAGGAAGCCAGTTTGCTCTTATCTCTTCCCCCCCCCCACACACACACATTATCCAGCAAGGCCATGAGATGGTATGTAAGGAAATAACAAGCTGTCTGTTAGTCATTCATCAAGACCCCTGCTATGTGACACTGCTACATCAGAGAAGCCCTTTCCAGGAATGCACCAGCCTACACCAGCCTGACACGTAAGTCCTGTCTCCACCCTCTCTGCTGCTCGGCCATTATACCAATAAAGAGCCTGGGACTCATGCTGGCAGACGAAGCTGTTGCATGAGGCCTGGCTTTGCTGAACCCAACAATAACGTGCCTATGTGGAATCATTCCTACAATCTCCAAAGTTGAAGGATTGTAGAGGAGAGTCAGGGGATGGTTCTCTCCAATTTTGGTGACTTGGTGACCATTTTACAGACCAGTGAACTCCATTTAGCCCTTCTTGCCTGGCAGTGCAATGACCCAGCCTCCTCCCGAAGCCTTCACTACAAAATGAAATGAAATAAAACTTGAGGCTAAGGCTTGGCGATACTTGGTAGGGGGTGAGGAGGAGAGGGAAGCTAAGGAGAGTGAGGTGCTGCTTGAGCCAACGGAATAAGAAATGTCTCAAATAATCACTACCCCTGGAGCCAGGAACAGGAAAACACAGTGGGTCATGCTTCATGGGGCATGGTTGAGGCTTTTATCTTTTTCAAACCAGCTTCTGGTGGGGACAAGATTTTTGATGCATGTTTTAAAGAAATAAAAAAGCTATTTGGAAGTGTTGTGTGATAGAGGTGTAAATACCGTAATTTATTTACCCCTTAAATGTATGGTGGAAGAGAAAGGTTGCAGTCCAGAGCTTTATAGTGAAATCTTGCTGAGGGGAGGGATCTTTCCTGCACACTTGGAACAACACCAGTAGCAATGCTCCTATGGGATATTCATTGCTTCATTCACTTCTGTGACTCGTTTTGCCTATCCTCATAGCAGCATAGTCCGAATACAGAAATCTGAATGATTCTAATAATTAAGTGGTAAGATTCTGAAGATTTTGCCAAATTAGACTATGTGTGGTGGATTCTGCTTGTGAATGTTGTGCTACCACGTGGCTTTGCCCCAGAACAAAAAAAAAAAAAAAATCCCCGAAAGAGAGTAATAGGAAGCAGACTGATCCAGTTGCGAGATCTGAAATTCTCCTCAAATGTGCCTTATTGAGGTGAGGACAGTAGTTGCCACTTTTCTTTCTAGTAGACCAAAGAGGAAAATAAAGAGAGAGTGGGGAGTAGAGATGGCCACAAACTGGAAAAATGATGATCCATTACTGGCAGAGCGGATCTCCCAGAGATCAATCCTGTCTCGACCAACCAGAGCTTCATCCTCCCTTTCTTTCAGAGTGCCGACACCGAGAGAGACCCGTAGGGCTTCGATCCACAATTGGGGCTTTTCGGTGGTTGGCCCGGCCAATTGGAACAAGCTGCCAGCTGAGATTAGGCAGGCGGAGTCGCTGCCAGCCTTTAGAAGGGCCTTAAAGACCTGGCACTTCAGGCAATGCTTTGGGGCCCTCTGAGCGCACTGTAATAGTTTTCCCCCCCCACTGCTGGCATCAGTTTTTCTTGCCGGATTTCATCCTGACATGGACTTTGTCATGGTCAGTGGTGCTATGTATATTTAACATGCTATTATTAATATTTTTTACATTTTTATATGTATTTGTATATTGATTGTTTCTGCTAGGCTTTCATTGTTTATTATTCTTGGGGGCTTATTTTGTGATTGGGCAGTCGCTGTTTGGGTGATGTGTTGTACACCGCCCAGAGTTCCCTATGGGAAAATTGGACAGTTAATAAGTACAAGAATAAATAAATAAATAAATAAATTTGTAATTTGTCAAAGTTGATGAATCACAATTTTCCCCCTGACAAACCGATGAATCAATTTGTCAGTTTGTCTCACTATTTAATAACCATATAAAACTAAAGACACCAAACCAGAGACATCAAAATCTCAGAAAATATAAAAGGGGAGATGAGTGGCCATTACAATATACAAATGCAAGATGAGATTATAGGCAATACCTTTATAGGCCACTAATATTTTTTTAAATAATCATTGCAAGATTTTGTAGACAATATCCACTTCTTCAAAGCACGTATCAAAATTCCAAACATGGCAAAATATGTGATTTGCCCTGTTTAGGAAGGTAACAGAAACATGTTTCTGGGTCATCTGGTTAAGAAACAAACCTAAACAAGGCTTTTAAGTTTCAAAACTACTCTGTTTAACGTGGAGTTCATCAGAGTTTGCAGAAATGCCCAGAAATTGGGCAATTTAAAGTTGTCTACTGTCAATCTGAAGACCTACAAGGTCCCTTCTAAGCCTACGATGATTCTATGTTTCTATAATTCTACTTGTCTTTATCAAATATTCGATAATGTTCTTTTGGGAGCAGTACCTTATGACAGGGGTGGGCAACTGCTACCCTTGCCGAGATGTTTTGGACCATATATCGCACAGTCCTTTGTCATTGGCAATCTAGGCTCAGAATTTTGGGAGCTGGACTCCTGACTTACGTGCCGCTTGACTTGTGGCATATTTGACTTGCGTCCACTAGGGGCCTGTTTGACTTGCGCTGTGGGCTCCGAGTTATGTCTTGGAGCCCTGGCGCAAGGCCCTGGAACTGGGTGGCTGCTGCCTCCAAACTGCTCCTACCTTCTTCCTCTCCTCCGGTGGAGAGGAAGAAGGGCTGGCAGCTTGGGGCTGGCCTTGCCGGGGGCTGACCTCGCCGAAGCCACCACTGCCGGAGAGGAAGAGAGGCCAGCTGAGCAACGGCCTGCGTGGGAGCCCTGCTTGCTGAGAGAAACTTTGCGCTCGAGCGGGGCCATTGGCGTTGCCAGCCCACCTGGCCCTCCTCCTGCCCATGGGGGTATCCTTTCTCTCTCTCAGCCTGGCCGGCGGGATGAGCCTACTGTGAGTCTCAGAGCTGCAGGCGCAGGAGTGGGCAGTGGCAGAGGGGGGCTCGCCATTGTTGTGGCTGCTGCCGAGCCACATCCAGGTGACGGTGGTGAAGGTGTGGGGCCTGTGGGTCAAGGGGGTTCCGGTGGGTGACGCCTTCATGGCGCTGCAGCTGGGGCACCAGAGGCACCGCACTGCCGTGGCCACGCAGAAGGGTGGCTGCCTGTGCTGGGCCGAGGAGTGCATGCTTGAGCTGCCCCCCGCTGCCCCCGTGCAACCCCGAGGTGCTCCTGCTCCATCTCACCGTGTGTCAATGGGCGCTCTTTGGCGGGGACCGCTTCCTCAGGTGCCCATCCCTCCCCCTGGACACCCGGCTCAAGGAGGGAGTTTGCTCCCACCCAGAACGGTGAATCCTCGATGCCCGGCAGCTGCAAGGGGAGCCGGTGGGGAAGGGCAGGGGCGCGGCCACTGCCGCAGAGGGTCCCTGGGAAGGGCAGCCTCAGGAATCCTGCAGAGCCCCCCACCTCCTCCGCTTCCATCCCCTCCTGCTACTGATGCTTCTGCTGAGGGTGTCCCAGCACATGCAGAGGGCAGTTTGCTGGCAGAGGGAAGGCAGGAGGGGGTCTTGGGGTGTGCACCCTCCCTCTCCAAGCAGGCAGGGAAACTGGGCCATGGAGAGGAGCCCCGCTCACCCACTTGGCGAGGGAAGTGTGTGTGTGTGTGTGTGTGTGTGTGTGTGTGTGTGCGCGTGCGCGCGTGCACACGCGTGCATGTTTTCTGAATGGGGGGGTTTCCTCTTGTCTCCTTGTAAACCTTGAAGGGAGAGGAGGCCAGGGACTTAGAAAGGGTGTGTGGGGCTGTAGCAGGATGATGGGTGCGTGGGTGGGTTCATGCTGGAGGTGGTGGTGGGGGGACCCACAGCCTAGCAGTGGAAGGGACCTCCTAGTAGGCTCTTCCCAGCGACTTCCCCTTCCTTTCCACCCTCCAGGGCTCAGGACCTCTCCAGCACCCCAGGGATGGCCACCCTGTTCAAGAACCAGTAGGTGATCCAGCCAAGCCTGACCCACACTCACCCATCATCCTCCGCCCAAGACGTTGCACTAGACCAGGGCTGTGTTGGTCCTTTTCTCCCCCTCCCCCATGCAACTGCCCTCCAACCCTACAGCACATGTGAGTCCTTGTTGTTGTTGTTGTTGTTGTTGTTGTTGTTGTTGTTGTCGTCATCGTCGTCGTCATTGCTGTTGTTGTTGTTGTTGTTGTTGAGAAATTCCCAGGCAAGTCCCGAAGTCAAAACACAAGGGGTCTTGGGGCGGGTAGCCATCCCCTGAGATCCCCTCATGTGCACCCCCTCTCCAAGCAGGCAGGCAAACTGGGCCACAGAGAGGAATCCCCCCTCACCACCCCCAGCCCACTTGGCGAGGGAAGTGTGTGTGTGTGTGTGTGTTGTGAGGGGGGAAATTGTCTTGGGGAGCCACCACCTGCAAAAGCCAAGGACAACCTCTCCCACCCCGGGCTAGGACCACTTCTCCCCGCCACCTTCTTCCACCTCTCCCTGGCGGGCATAAAATTTGTTAATCTAATAAAAAATGTTAATTTAAAATTTGTTAATTTAATAAAAGTTAATTTATTTCATCTACAATGCTGTCTTATTTCTTTTATAGTACAGCATGGATTATTGCTGTCTGGTTAGACAGTCAAATTTGTGTTAAATTGCTGTTTTGGGGGGTCTTTTTCATTGTCTGGAACGGATTAATCCACATTCCCATTACTTTTTATGGGAAAAGTTTGTTTGACTTAAGGCATGTTTGACTTTTGTCTAGACCTCCGGAATGGATCAAACCTCAGCTTCTCATTTATACTACACAGAGAACATGCATTACAATGATGCACATTAGTGATTTATACCTTGCTGACAGTTCACTGCAGGTAAAGAGCTGATTTTCATAAAAGAACCAATAGAGGCTGATTGATACCTGTCTTTCACTACTCTTCAATTGTTCTTTACTATCTTCCTCATCCAAGTCTGTTTAAGATGGAAAGCTTCTGGAGCAAGTTACAAACCGAAAGCTAAAGTTAATAATGGGCTGCCTAGATTCTGATCATTTTATTTGTTTTTATTCACTATTAATAATGTGCTCTTTCCCTTGACTTACAGCAAAGTTTATATGTATAATGCAAACCTCATGGTAACAGAAGAGTTTAAATGTATTAACTATAGTCAAGGAAATCCCTTGAATAATTTTCCTTCTAGATAAGATACCTCCTGTATATTTTTTCTGCTCCCTGACAAGATTCCTGCTTTATCTACCCTTTATGTAATAAAAGCTGTTGATTATATAATCAGCCCATTTTGATGGTCCATAATTTAATCTGTTTTCAGCAGGTTAAGCAAAAATGATCCTTTAATTGTAATTGATGACTCGAAATGAACTTTCTCATAGCGGGGGGAAAAGGCTTAAATACCTCAGATGATAATGGAGTTTTATATTGCAAGCTTGCTTTTCATCCCTCAGGATTCCAAAGTAAGTTACATCTTATTAAACAGAAATATAGAATGAATTATTGGACCTGTGGTGATTACTTCATCTCTTGCTTCCTGATCCTGTACTGTACCATAGTGGAGACCATCCATTTTTAGCACATTATCTGTAAAAATAATTGTTTACAAAGGTATTCTCTGGACTCTTTCTAAACACCCTTGATTTATAAAATAAAAATATTAGAAAGGGACCTGTTTAATATCACAGCCTTAACCTTTCTAGTGACCTTATGATGCAACATGGTTGTTTTATTTATTTATTTATTTATTTATTTATTTATTCAATTTATATACTGCCGATCCGGCACAGTTCCACTCAGGGTGGTTTACAATAATTTCAACATTAACAAACCATGTACAATATACTGTTGTTGTTGCTGCTGCTGCTGCTGCTGCTGCTGCTGTTGTGTCATTACTGTTTACACTCGTATAAAAATAACACAACATGATTATACATGATAAAACATAATTACATGAAACAGCATAATCATAAAAACCATTTATTTGATCATATGGTTACTTTCATGTATTCTCTGTCTGCATTGTTATATAATTTTTGCTTTGTTTGTATTCTTTGATGTCAGCTGTTCAGAATAGTGCCTGTATGATATGTATTGTATGATCAGGAGGCATACAATAGGACTCGCCCTCCATCATGGGGATCGATATCTGTTGATTCACTTATCTGCCACCTGAAAATACAAAATTTATATTAGAGATGAGGATGAACCGCCATTTCGGCAGTTCATCTTGATTCATGGTTTGTCAAGGTGGATGAACCATGAACCACATATTTTCCCACCCTGGAA
>JAHTLZ010000016.1:4663974-4682620 GCA_023846285.1 Phrynocephalus versicolor
TTTCTTTCTTTCTTTCTTTCTTTCTTTCTTTCTTTCTTTCTTTCTTTAAGGATATTTTCACCCTGCCTTTCTCCTTGAAAATGTCCCAAGGCAGCTTACAGTCATGAGTCCAGTACAATTAAGACATATTCAAGTATTGAGAACAGGGAACTGAGTAACATCCTACAGCATCAAAAGACCACATTACAATAAAGCTACCAGAGAACGCGAGCAGTTAAAAGTCTATGTGTTCATGTATGATAGATTCATTATAAAAGTCACAGAATAGTAATCATTTAGGGAAAGCTTGCTTGAAGAGAACGGTATCTGCCTTTTTCTGGAAAGACACAAGAGATGGGGAAGGCCTGGCTTCTAGTGGAAGGAAGTTCCAGAGCCTGGGAACAGCATCCGAGAAGGCCTTTTCATGTGTTCCAATGAGATGTACCTGTGAGGATGGCGGGATGGAGAGAAGAGCCTCTCCTGATGATCTTAACACCTGACCTGGTTCATATGGTGAGATTCGATCTTTGAGGTAGCTAGGACCCAGGTCATACAGTGCTTTGTAGGTCAAGGTCAGCACCTTCAATTGTGCCCGATAGCTGATTGGCAGCCAGTGGAGCTAATTTAATAGGGGTGTAATGTGATCTCTGTACCCCACCCCAGTCAGCAGTCTGGCTGCTGAATTTTGGACCCATTGGAGTTTCCTGAGACTTTTCCTTGGTAGCCCCAAACAGAACACATTACAGTAGCCTCACTGGGACGTTGCTAGGGCATGTGTCACCGTGGCCAGAGCTGGTTTTCAAGAAATGGGTTGTAACTGGCGTACTATCCTTAATTGTGCAAATGTGCTCCTGACCACAGCCGCGACCTGGGCATCCAAGCCTAAGGATGAGTCCAAGAGCACCCTCAAGCTGTGTACCTGTTTTTTTCAATTGGAGGGTGACCCCATCCAGTACAGGTTGCATCCCTATTCCTTGCTCTCCCTTTTGACTGACAAGGAGCACTTCTGCCTTGTCTGGATGTAGTTTCATTTTATTCCTCCTCATCCAGTTCATTACTGCAGCTAAACACTCATGTAAAGTTGAGATAGTAGCTCCTTTGGAATCCAAAGGTGATGAGAGGTAGAGCTAGGTATCATTGTCATATTGGTGGCACTTAACCCCAAAAGACCTGATAATTTCACCCAGTGGTTTCATATAGATGTTAAATAACATAGGAGACAAAACAGAACCCTAGGGGACTCCACAGGTCAGCATCCGTGTTATCGAACATGAATCACCTAACACCTAACATGAATCTGCATTCTTTCCTGCAGGTAGGACCGGAGCCACTTTAATGCAGTACCACCAAATCCCATTTCAGAGAGATGAATCAGGAGGATGCCATGGTCAATAGTGTCAAACGCAGCTGAGAGGTCTAGTAAAACCAAAAGGGACACTGATCCCCTATCCATTTCCCTGCATAAGTAATCTACAAACACAACCAGTGCCTTCTCAGTCTTTCCTTGTAATATATGATTTCCAAGTGCCCTAAACATACTTGTCATCCTCCTCTGAACCTTTTCCCGTTTGTCAGCATCCTTCTTGAAGTGCAATGTTCAGAACAAACCAATGCCGAGTAGATTGGAAGTAGTACCTTGTGGGATTTAGAGTCTATAATTATAGTAATGCAGCCTAAAATAGCACTTGCCTTTTTTGTAGCCACATCACACTGTTGATTCATCTTCAGCTTGTGAGCTACAATGACTCCAAGATCCTTATGGAATATAGCTGAACCAGGTGTCCTCCATCTTGTAACTGTGTGTTTGTTTTCTTTTTCCTAGGTAGAGTGCTTTGCATTTATCCTTATTGAATTTCATTCTGCTGATTTCAGCCCAGTGAATCCTAGCTAAATCCTTTTGCATTTTTTCTCACTTCCTGTGTACTAAATATTCTACCCACTTTTATGTCACCTGCCAATTTGATTAGCCTTCCATGCACCCCCAATGCAGGTCATTCAGAAAAATGTTGAAGACCACCAAGCCCAAAACTGAGCCCTAGGATACCCAGTTTGTTACCTCATGCCAGTTTGAGAAGGAATCATGAATCATCACCCTCTGTGTACAATTCTGTAGCCAGCTGTGTAGCCACCTACAAGTTCCTGCATTGATCTAGTTGGCTTGTTAATCAGAATATTTTAGCCAAGACTATATGCAAATCCATGTGTGGGCTTTGCAAGCAGATATGGACATGAACTGCTATAACAAAACTCAGGCGTAGGAGCATCTCTGGCCGAGAATTTACCTGAGTTCCTGTGGGTTCTTTTAAAGTAAACAAATGGCCTGAAAACATCAATTTAATGAAATCCCTTTATTCCCTAATATTCTAAGTTACAAAAATAAAAAAAACAACTTATAAAAATTAATGGAAATCAATGGAAAATATAAAAATGCTTATCAGATACAATCATATAAAATTGCCTGAAAATAATAAAGTCTATAATATTCTCACTATCTTAATGCTATGAAAATTTCAATACCTAGGCTGACTAGGACTAACTCTAGCTGACTACATCGTGAAGCCCGGATTCTTAGCCAATCTCTCTCTCATAGCCTTAAGTATAAACTTTTCTTTTCCCCAGCTCTGAGAATCTTCGAGATGTCACGTGAAAGAATTGTCCAATGGTACCTGTCCAATTTTCTATAACTTGGCTTATTATGGCTAGGCTGTTGCGTTCCTTAGATAAGCGTTGGGCGAAAACTGAAAATGTGCAGTTCATATTGAGCCTTATGAATCACATCATGTCCCATCATCCTAATTCCATTACAACCACCAAACTGGTTTTATGTACTAGTTCATTTTCCAGCAGACCAGATGTTCAGCAGTTCCCAGCCGCACCACCTGTGGTGGGAGCCCACTTAGGGGCAGCACACAGAGAAGGCAGGATAGGGCAGGGAAGCTGGGACACTGCCTCTGGTTGGGCACTTGCTGGAGGAAGCAGGCCTAGGAAGCCCCAAACACCTGTTCAGCTGGGGGGAAATGAACCAACATGAGCTGAAGAACTGCCTGTTTGTACTCTTCTCTATTTGGGAGAGATCAATACACTGCCTGTAGGATGCTGCATTACACATGTGTTTCAATGTTTGAATACTACCACATTGTGAAGACAGAGAGAGGAAGCCACGGTTGACTGAAATCAGCTGGCTAGCTGGAGGTTACACAACGGGGACACCAAATATAGGTCAATAATCAAGCACACATGTGGGAAAGTATTTCACAGGCAGTGTCCATCAGGGATGGAGTCAAGGACTTAGTCTTGTTAAGCATGACATTTTGATATAAAAATCCAAATCCACAGTTCAGCTCTCAATTCACACATTATATGTCACGGATTCTTGCGTAGAGAGTGGGATCTTAAAGATTAAGCAGATATATTGAATGCTAAAGGTCGGCATACCTCTGTCATTCCAGAGTGCCCTGGGAAAAGAATAATGGCCTTCTATGAGGACATCTAATTTTGTATCATTAACATTTAGTGTTCTAAGCTCCCTAACAATATGTTTTTTCCCCTGACAGCAGTGCTATGCCAACTGCCCTAGGGTGAGTAAAACAATGGGAGCCAGGAAACTCCAAAGGCACTCTAGGATGAGGCAAGACATTCAGGCCAAAGTTCAGCAGCCTGAAGTATTAATTATAGATTCCCCTTTGCCATTCCCTGCGTACTTTAGTTGTTGTGCAAAGGACCTCTTGCTTCCACCTCACTTCCTTTCCACAGCTGTCTCCTTTCCAACGTGCAGGATGTGGAGCTGTTAGGCCAACAGTAACCCCCACAGAACTCTCTTGGTCTGTCAGTCTAGACCCAAGACACTAGTGTGGAAAGCTCACAGGCACATTATAACTGAACAGAAACCAGTGTGAAGGTAATTTTCAGCACCCTTCTCTGAGGCAAAAAGAGAAGCGAGCACCCCTCCTTTCTACAGGCAGAAGTGTACAGCACTGGCTATTGCCATGGAATCTTACCTCCACACTTGCAACGGGATCTGGTCCCGAACAATATTTGAACCTGAGAACAATTTAGGGGTGAAGGACAGGCTCTGAATAGCTCACATCTCTATCCCTAAACAGAAGGGAAAGGCAGAGGAAGGGGCTCCTGAGAATCATCTGGAAGGAGGCTGTTGCCATCTCCAAAGCATCAGTAACTTGAGAAAGCTGCCTTGCTTTCACTCATGGCAAGCCCATATGTAGTTACAATTAATGAGTTACTTGTAATTCATTCCTTTTTGTGCAAGTATGTTATGTGATATTAAAGTTAGTAATGGATTGGACGGTATCACTTTAGAAGCATAAGGCGAACTGTTTTATTACCTAGTGTTTGTTCTTTAGGGCATCACATTCTTTACATATTTACACACACACACACACACACACACACCAAGATTGGCCCTGTTCTAACTGCTTCTGAATAACAAGAAAGCAAAAACTGACATTTATAATATTTGCAACCATAACAAGAACTAAGAGTTTTTTGGCATTGGGATGACAACTGGAACTAATTACTTTCACATGTATATTTCAAAGCACTGAGCATAGTCAGTAGAAGCAAATGGGTCAGAACTGCTCCTAAATCTCAGAGACTTCCCATGTTGTTATCTCACTCATGGACATCACTATATAATGGGTTTTGTAGCCATTTAAAAAAAAAGTTATCCAGAGATGCTTGTAGTCAGTTTTGCTTTTTGCTGGACCTAATTGCTACTATAGACTACCACAGCTTCTGCCAGTAATGGAGACGGAGCAAAATTATCAGATTATTTATATAAGCGTGTGTACGTCTCCTGTTGTACAGATAATAAACCATTCCAAACTTTAATTCTGAAAGCAAAAGAATCCTAGTTGTATGCTGAAACAATTTGTTCAAGAAACAGAGATCTTTTTAAAAAAAATAAAATGACATAATGTTTCTTATCTCTCTACCTGGAGGTGAATAATCTGATGGGGCTGGAAAATCCTAAACAAACCATCTCATCAAGTGGACTCAACTTGAATAGACACAAACAAATAATTGAAGAAGTACATGGTACATAGAAAAGACAGCCGTAAAACTCAATAGCTTGCCTAAACCTGGTTCAATCTCCTATTTAGCTGGACTTTTTGAGAAAAGAATGTGACTGGAATTCTAATAACAACAAGAAATGCTGGACCAGAAAGAGTAAAACTAGACGTTTCCTAGGGGAAGAAAAGGGATACCATATAATTATATCTACTAGTTATATTTATTTCTAGTAGCTTTCTTACCTCATGAGCAGTTGAAATCCAGCTGCTAGTCAAAACTAGAACAGCTTACATAAGTCTTAACTCACCAAATTGCTGCTGATTTAGTTATTCAATTGGCCAACTCTAGTGGATTTTAGTGTGTGTTAGTTAAAATTCTCTTTTTCTTTCCTAAAAAAGAAAAGAAACTAATTTCATAAAAGAATCCAGGAACTGGAGATTGGGGGGGGGGGGAGAGAAAAGAATTTTTTTTTCTTAACAGAATATGTAACATCTGATGACATTATCAGGCTTGCATGGTGCAACTTACTGCTATTGGATTTTAGCCAATAATTAATCCAGATGATCCTGGAGGAAACGGATTATATAGACCCCTTTCAGTCAGGTTTCAGGACCAGATATGGGACAGAAACTGCATTGGTTGCACTTATGGATTATCTCTGGTGGAAGCTGGATAATGGAAGTGCATCCATCCTTGCTCTTCTTGACCTCTCAGCAGCTCTCAGTATCATTGGCCATTGTATCCTTTTGGGACGTCTGAGGGAGTTGGGAGTGGGCGGTGTAGTTCTGAGCTGGTTCACTTCCTTCCTCCAGGACCAGTCCCAATCATTGGTGATAGGGAGCAAGAGATCTAACCTACAGCCCCTCCTTTGTGGGGTGCCACAGAGCTCGGTACTCTCTCTGCTCCTGTTCAACATCTACATGAAATCACTGGTGAGGTATCATCAGTATGCTGATGATTCTCAATTATACATCTCCACCCCTGTTAAGTAATGTGGTGACTGTGTTATCTCAGTGTCTGGGGGGTGTAGGGGCCTGGAAGGGAAACAACAAGCTTTTATGGAACCCTGGTAAGGCAGAGTGGCTGTGGGTGAATGGCTCTTCTATATTTGGGAGTTTGTCATCTTTAGACTTGGATGGGGTTGCACTGCCCCAGACAAACCCGGTGCGCAACATAGGGGTTCTCCTGGACTCACAGCTCCTGCTTGAAGAGTAAGTAGCAGCTGTGACCAGGAGGGCCTTTGCACAATTTACACGAATCCTTTTCTGGATTGAGAAGCCCTCTGAAAAGTCACTCAGGCCCTTGTTATCTCCCACATAGACTGTTGCAACATACTCTACATGGGGCTACCTTGAAGAGTATTCAGAAGCTACAGCTGGCTGAGAATGACGCAGTGTGGGTTATTCTTGGTGCCCTGAGATTGGAACAGTTAACACCTTTGAGATGCGAGTTGCACTGGTTGCCAGTTTGCTTCCAGATCCAATTCAAGGTGTTTGGTTATCACTTTTAAAGCCCTACATGGCATGAGACCAAGTTACCTGAGGGACCTCCTTATTCCCATTACATCAACTCATCCCACCTTATCATGCAGGGAGGACATGCTGCAGACCCCATCAACAAGATAATTTCACCTGGCGGGGTTTAGAAGGTGAGCCTTCTCTGCAGTGGCCCCAGCCCTCTGGAACAACATGCCCCCGGAGGTCAGACAGCCCCCTCCTCCTGACCGCCCGGAAGGGTTTGAAGACTTGGCTCTGCCAGCTTACTTTGGGTGGAACAAGTAGCCATCAATCCTGGAGATGACTAACATCATAGATTTCATCTTTTTAAAATACCCCTTACTTACTCCAATAATTATTTCTATGTATATTGTCAGTTTTAGATGTTTTTAGATGTTTTATATTTATTGTTTTATGGTTTTTTTTAAAAAAAATCACCTAGAGTCCCCTCTAGGGAGATGAGAAGTGACAAATCAAATAAATAAATAAATAAATAAATAAATAAATAAATAAATAAATAATCAGCATTTGCACAATATTGTTATAGCAGAACCCTATATATGTCTACTCAAAGGTAAAGCTCACTCCACTGATTTGAATGAATTTCTTCCCAGCCAAGTGGATAGTCTCTTAACCTGGGATTACATCCTGATGAATTTAAGAAAACTGACTTCAAAGTAGGCACAGGTAGGATTAGACCACGAGTTTCTCAGATGGAATTGCTATGCAAAAAATGCCATTATTATTAAAAATGAAATGGCTTGGGTATTTTTGTTTCATTTTTGTTTCATCCTAGCAACAACAGTGGAGAAGATTGATTTCCTTGCCATTAAAATTGTACATTGTACTCATGACCCAAGGGGCTTAACATAATATATTGGGTAATCACAACAGTAATAATAATAATAAATTTCATTTATAGACATCTGTGCCTGAAGGCCATTTGGCATCTTGTAAAATAATAAAAATATTTCTCCAATATAGAAAACCCCAAGAGTTTGTAAACAATCCCCCCTCCATTCTATCCCACCCACAAGGAAACTGTAAAGATAAAATATTACAAAAATCTGAGCAATGAAACTAAATCATACAAATTTAGCCCATTTTTCTCTGGAATGTGAAACCAATGTCTGCTCTTGGAGTACTTCACACTCCAAATAATAGAATCATATGGCTGAGTGCACCTCATATAAAAATGAATATATAAGTAATCAATAAGTCAATTATCTTATGCATGTAGAAAACTGTCATATTTGGGGAAGACTAGCCTAGAACCCACCACTAAATACAAAGGAAGCATTCTTTGGAAGAAGGCATCTCACCATCATCAGAAGATATCTACAGCAGACATGTCCAAACTTTGGCCCTCCAGATGTTTTGGACAGCAACTCCTACAGTCCTTTGACATTGGCAATCTAAGCTTAGAATTCTGGGAGTTGTAGTCCAAACCATCAGGAGGGCCAAAGTTTGGGCATGCCTGGTCTACAGTATATCTATTGCCAGTAACTAAAATTCATTAAAGTGTTAGCCTGAACATTTATTTATTTTATTTATTTATTTTTACAACTTATATGCCGCCCACTACCCAAAGGTCTCTGGGCGGCTTACAATAAGGAATTAAAACAGTTAAAACATCAAATATCAATAAATAATTAAAACAACAAAAACCTTATACTAAAATCATCACACTAAAATTGCCATCAAAGGACCCACAGTCTATGTTGTATCAGTTAAAATACTTCTTGAACAGGAAGGTTTTTACCTGGCGCCGAAATGTCATCAATGTTGGCGCCAGGCAGATCTCACTTGGGAGGGCATTCCATAACTTGGGGGCAGCTGCCGAGAAGGCCCTATGTCTACAAGCCATCCCTCTCGCCTCCTTGAGGGATGGCTCATTCAAGAGGGCCTCCTGGCTCGATCTTAATTGCCGGGTAGGTTCATATGGAAGGAGGCGGTCCTTCAGGTATCTACGTCCTAAGCCATTTAGAGCTTTATATGTCAAGACAAGCACTTTGAATTGGGCTCGGGCAGCAACTGGTAACCAATGCAGGTTACGTAGAATTGGCGTGTTGTGATCTCTGGCGGCCCCACCGCTTACCAGCCACGCCGCACGATTCTGAACCAGTTGCAATCGCCTGACCGTCTTCAAAGGCAGCCCCACGTAGAGCGCATTGCAGTAATCAATACGGGATGTTACCAGTGCATGCGTAACTGTCATGAGGCTCTACTCGTCTAGGTAGGGGCGGAGCTGGTATATTTTGCACAGCTGAAGGAAGGCACCCCTGGCCACCGAGTCCACCTGGGCTTCCAGAGTTAGACAGGGGTCCAGGAGCACCCCTAAGCTGTGGACACTGTCCCTTAGGGGGAGTGCAACCCCGTCCAAGACAGGAAAATGGCCTTCTAACCTGTCCGGCGAAGCACCCATTAACAGCACTTCCGTCCATTATCTGGCCCAGACACGAGTTCAGCACAGAAACCGCCTCACCTGGATTGGTGGAGAATGAGAGGTAGAGCTGAGTATCATCAGCATATTGCTGACTCTTCAGCCCAAACCTCCTGATGACCGCTCCCAGGGTTCCATGTACATGTTGAACAGCATGGGAGACAGTATTGAGCCCTGAGGAACCCCATGACTTAAACGCCACGGGGCAGAGCAGCTGTTCCCCAGCACCACCTTCTGGACACGGTCAGCCAGGAAGGAGCGGAACCACTGCAAAACAGTGCCTCCAACTCCCAATCTGGCCAGCCATGGTCGATGGTGTTGAAAGCCGCTGAGAGGTCCAGGAGTATCAACAGGGTTGCACTCCCCCTATCTCTCTCCCGGCAAAGTTCATCATACAGGGCGACCAAGGCAGTCTCTGTTCCAAAACCCGGCCTGAAACCAGATTGAAATGGATTCAGAAAATCCATTTCATCCAGCAGCGCCTGGAGCTGTCCGGCCACCACCCGCTCCAACACCTTGCCCAAAAAAGGGAGGTTCGCTATTGGCCGGTAGTTACCCACCAGCCCTGGGTCCAGGTTGGGGTTTTTTAGGAGTGGTCTAATTACTGCCTCTTTTAAGGCAGCAGGGACCACTCCCTCTCTTAATGAGGCGTTTACAGCTTCCTGGACCCAGATGCGAACCCCCCTGGCAGATCTTTCAATGAGCCAGGAAGGGCAAGGGTCGAGCAGCATGGTAGTAGAATGGACAGATCCAAGCACCCTGTCTACATCCTCGGGTCTCAGAGTACCTACCATTATTCTTCTTCTGTTGCTATTTCCCTCAAGGTTTTGGTACCAAGTCTGAAACACCAACCATCATTTCCCCAATTTTTGCCCATCTCTGGTGCTGTCATTGCCCATGGACTGCCTAAATATACTCACAGTCCCTACAGTCTATGGTGAGACTCCTTCAGTGTCCACTGAAAACTGTGCTAAAAACGGGTATCATTAGCAAGGGTATGTGATCCATCCAGATGGCTGCATTGCTAGAGTTCTCAGGCTGGTGATAACGGTGGTGATAGCTGGCAGTGTAACTAAGAAGCTACAGGATGACATGGAAGTAAATTTCAGCAGATGGAACAAGACGACGGTTGATGGTGTGGCATATTTGATTGTATTTCAGGACACTGCCCTGCCAGCAGTGGGAGCCAAAAGTGACTGTGTAAGTTAAAGCCATAAATTCACAGTTTTCATCGTTACCCTGACATTCTCCCAATCTACGTGAGACTTGGCATAGCTAATTTTCTCTTAGTTAGAATAATAAATGTAACTTCCAACACCCTCTCTGGCTGGAGTCAATCAGGAGGTCTTTGGGTCATATTTTTTTATGCTCTGAATTCTCTTTATCATCAGGAGATCCCTACTTAACAAGATGGCGGGGCAGCTTTCCATATATAAAAACAAATGATCTAATTTCCTGCCTTCTTCCACAGTCCCTCCCCACCTCTTCAGGTAACTGTGTTAAAATGACATAATTGAGCCCAGTGTCAATGGGAAAAGGGACAGTCGGATCACCCACCTGCATGTTCACAATGAGATCCACTGGTGGGAGGCTCTGAACCCCAGGGCCGCATCACACTTGCATGTTATGGGCTCTTCCCAAAAATATCTGTGGTGGAGGCAGAGGGACAGTGCTCCCTAGTGGCCAACCCTAGTCCCAGTGGCCAAACATGCACTGATCTCTGGCAAATGGGGGCAGTCCCTCTTTTACCCTACCTCTGCCTCTTCCTCTTCCTTTTCACCTTCCTCATACCTTGTCATCACAACAAGAGTCTCCCTGTCCTGCTATCAGTGCTGCTACAAGGATTTTAATTCTCTTTTGGCCATTTCTTCATGTCTTCTTATGGCCAGTTGTTATAAACATTAAAAGCAATCTCCACTAGAGATGGGAATGAAACAAAATGTGAAACACTACTTTGTCATTTCATTATGTAACAAATTACTTCATTACATAACAAAATGTTTGGATGTGTTTCATCACAAAACAAAATGAAATACAAATTTTCCCCTCTAGAAACGAAATGATTTATCCTAGAGGAATCACTGGCAGGTGAGCTAAAGCTCTTCCCTGTAAACCCCCCAAATTTGAAAATGTTTGCAGGTCAGCGGCTGAGTTATTAAGCCCCAAAAGGCATGTTACTGGAGGGGGGGGGATATCTTTCTAATTGGATTTGGTAGTTAAACTGCACCAGTGCTAATCTCTAACCCGTGCGACAATTATCAGCTTATTGCTCAATTAGAAATGATTTTTTCCTAGGGGAATCCCCTTTGGAGCTTAATATCTCAGCCCCCTGAGTTTAAACTTGCTCTCCAGTGATCTTGGTACTGATACATGGCTGCTGAAATACCAATTTTTGAGTACATTTATGTACCCCAAAATAGGTATTGCAGACATGTTTTGGCTGGGGAGCAAGTTTGGACTCTTCCCTGGAACCCCCCCCCCCCAAATTTTAGTGGGGTTTGAGGGTCAGGGGCCTGAGTTATTAAGCTGTGCACCTCTTTTTTCAGTTGGGGGCTGACCCCATCCAGTATCCCTATCCCTTGTTCTCCCTTTTGACTGACCAGGAGCACCTCTGTCTTGTCTGGGTTTAGTTTCATTTTGTTCATCTTCATCCAGTTCATTACTGCAGCTAAACACCCATGTAAAGTTGAGATAGTAGCTCCCTTAGAATCCGGAGGTGACTTCTTAATAAATGAAAGGAAACAAAACACTCTTTTTCTGTGCCATGCTTATCACTAATCTCCACCAGAGAGTGGATATTGACTGTAAGGGCCTCATCAAATTTATTGAGTTTTCTATTGCTCTCTGGCTGGGCAATGGGCATTCTAAATGTTCAACCACTGCCTCCCTGAATTTGGACATGCAGAGCAAAAGTTCCTTGGTCCCAGGCTGTCTTTGGCTCCATTATATGCTCGACCGGGACATAGGTTTGATGATCAGAGCTTTCAATTTAGCCTTAGCCTATGTCTTAGCTGCTTCCCACACCATAGTTCTTTCCACTTCTGTCAGAAGTGTGTTCAATAAATGCATAACATCACTCCATGTATGGTGGGTCATTCTTTCTGGGTCTTCAGAATAAATATTCTCATCTTCCCTTTACTTCACCAGTACCACAGGATTGCTCCGTGGCTGCCCTGAAAAGATTTAGGTGTTGGTTTCAAAAAGCCCAAATCATTTGTTTACATAATATGGCAGACTGAGTCACCTTCTGGAGAGGAAGAGTCAACCAGCTAGGGGTAGATGGAAAAAGCAAAAAGGAGAAAGGGGATTGTGTGGCACATTGGCTCACTAACTTTTGTATCCAACTTTTGCCAGCTTCACATTTGTCCCCCCATTCTACCTCCTGGGATGTATAAGGAAATATGTATCCTATGCACGTGGCAAAGGCATTTGTTTCAGACTTCCTGGTCCACCTTATGAACCAAAAATAAATGTACATGTATTTTCATTGTTGCATTGGTTATGCTACTCTTGTGCAAGCTGTCCTGGAATCATAATGCGACTTGTCTGCAAGAACAAATTTCCTTCTCTTCAAGGTCCATTTTTCTTTTTCATTTTTCTTTTTCACATTTTCCCAGCATTATTGTCTCTTCCTTTGAGTCTTGTCTTCTTATATCCAAAGTATGAATCCTTTGAGTAATTTCTGCCTCTAATCCAGGGCTAATTTGATCACTTACTCATCTTTCTACTAGTCCACCTCATCTCTAAAGGTTTCCTTTTTCTTCAAATGAATCAATCTTCCACAGCAACTGCCTTCCCTGTCCAGCTTTCACATTTAGATGCAGAAGTTTAGTATAACACAGCACAGATAACCTTGGCCTTCCTCTCTAGTGGAACATCTATTAAATCCTAATATCCATTCTAAAAAGCCTTAAAAGCACTAAAGTCTTGGGGATTGCTGCTGATCTATACCTGAGGGTAGAATCAGCAGACTTGAGGATACATCGAATCTTGCAGAAATCCCCCCCACATGCAGACCCCTACCTCAGCCCAGTAGTCAGAGAGAACAGACTGGAGTCTAACCTTTTGTAAACATAGAAACATGGGTTGTGTGGTGAATGGAATGGACATTTCTAGAGCTGGACACTCATATTATATGTCAATCCAAAAACTACTAATAATTTGACTGATATGGCTGAGATGGATTTATCCAGGAATATAAGAATCTGCTTTGTTGCAATAAAACCAGTGTCAGAAAAGATGAAGAAGGGAACACTAAAAATGAAAATAAAAAGGGAAAAATGAAAATCAAAATGATTACAAGAAGATGAGGAAAACAGTCACTGGAATGAAAAGATATTAAACAGCTTGAAGGCTAAGGAAATGCTCTGAATGGTTAGCTTGTACTTTCTTGACTGCATGGGATTGTTGGTTTTGAAATGAATACCAAAAACAATTGGGATCTTTGTTACTACCCTGATTAAAGTTCACCTTCTTTATCTTTTTTTACTTTTATGGTTCTCTCCCCCCCATCTGTACACTAATAATTTTTTCATGAAGTAGGTATGCACATGAGTGCCAGGTGGCATCATATTACATATGCATATGGTCATACCTGCTACTAGCTGTATTTTCCATGCTAATCCATTGCATCAAGTCAACAAGGCTTGATGATTAGGACTAGAGATGGGCACGACTTAGCGGAATTTTTGTTTCCGTTTTTGTTTTTCGTTTCCGTTACATAACGAAACGAAAAACGAAAAACGGCTCAAAACTGGAATGAAAACGGAAACGAAACGACTAATTTCGAGCCAATTTTCGTTTTTCGTTACTGGAAAAGCACTTAATGGAGCTAAATGGGAAGAAACGAAAAATTTTTCATTTTCATTTTTGTTTGTCATTTTCGTTATGCAACGAAACGAAAACGAAAAATTTTGAAAATTAGCTCACGAAAACGGAAACGAGCCGAAACGGACCCCTAGATGAAAACGAAAATGAAAACGAACAATTTTTCTGAGTCGTGCCCATCTCTAATTAGGACATGAAACCTTCCAGAGCTCTTCTGTTGGTGCCACACATTCCTGTAACCTACTTAAATTTATTAGGGATTTAGGTAGAACATTTGTTTTGTGTTACAGAGATGCATAGCCATTCCTTGGGGAATGGAGCAAGAAATGATAGATAAGAATTAGAAAATTATACTTCGCTAACTCAAAAGGTATAGCACAAGCAGGAGGAGGCTGAGAAGTAATGCCTAACTTTCAGCACACAATAAAAGTCATTTTAGATCTTCAGAATTCTCCCAAGAGGCATGCTACTGATTCATGTCCAAGGATTAATGCATTTTCTAATATCATTGATCGTGGGGAAAGCATTCAGTGACCTTGCTTCACATATAATAAATTAGTGAGCTCTGTGTTTCTTAGAGTAATAGGAACTTTACCTCTCTAGTACAATGAACAGTTGTTTATAAATTTGTTTGCTAATAGAATCGATGGAGGCCATCATCATTAATCACCTTGTACTTTTGACTTTCCGGCTTTCCAGAAAAGAAAAGAAAAAAGTTTGGCTGCTCTACTTTGTTGATTTTTCAAATACTGACTTAGTGCTTTTTAATGACTCTATCAGATTTGGCTTTGATCCAGCTTGAGTCCTCAGTCAAAATCCCAACCTGATTTCCTGAGAATAAATCCTCCAACGATTGTAATGCAACTTTTCCCCAGACAATGTCTGTGAGATGATAAACCTGGAAAAGTATACTTTTAAGGGAGACTGAAATTTAGTCCACTGCTAACATGGAGGCAAAAGCATTGTAGCGTCTTAAAAACAAACCACTATACTGTACTTTAGTGTGCACCTTCATGGACAAATCCACTTCTTTAAAGTGGATATCTTAACTAAAACTTGCAACTCATTCCAAAAAAGGCCACAGTAGACTTGAGGAGAGCAGGTGTCACACCAATCTTTAAAAAGGGAGGGGGAACCCAGAAAACTAGAGGCCAGTTACCTGACATCTGTTCCAGGGGAAATGATGGAAAGTCTCATCCAATATAAAATCTTAAAACACATAGAAGAACAAGCCTTGCTGAGGAGAAATCAGCATGGGTTGTGTAAGAGTAAGTCTTACCTCACATATCTTTTAGGAGTCTTCAAAAAGTTTGACAAGTATGTAGATGTGGGAGATCCAGTGGATTTTGTCTATATGGATTTTCAGAAGGTGTTTGACACAATCTCTCATCAAAGGCAGCTGATTAAAAACTCCATAAGGCAGGTTCTCCTGTGGATTGACAATTGGTTGAGAACTGGGAAACAGAGAGTAGGTGTCAATGGGAATTTTTCAACCTGCTCATAAATGACCTAGAGACCAGGATAACCAGTCAGATGGACAAGTTTGCAGGTAACACAAATCTTTTCCAGATGATGAAGACCAGAAGGGATTGTGAAGAGCTCCAGAAGAATCTCTCCAGACTCAGAGAATGAGTAGAAAAATGGTAAATGTGTTTCACAGTAAGAAAATGTAAAGTAACGCACATTGTTGACTTATCATCTAATTAGTTCTGAGCTGTCCTTGACAGATCAGGAAAGAAATTTTGGCCTGCTGGTGGAGAACTTGATAAAAGTTTCAATCTAGTGTATGATAGCGGTGAAGAAGGCCAATTATGTAATAGGGATCATTGAAACCTGGATTTTAAACAAAACAGCCAATATCTCAAAAAAAAAATCATAGAAGAACTGGAAAATGTGCAGAAGAGAGTAACTAAAATATTTTCTTGGATGGGACACCTCCCTAATGAACAATGAACCAGGGGTCATCTACTCAAACTAAGGGTTGGGAAAGTGAGAACAGACAATATAATTTTTTTCTACCCAGTGTATTATCAGTCTATAGAACTCCTTGCCATAGCATGTGGTGATGGCATCTAGCCTAGATGCCTATTAAAGGGGATTGGACAGAATGCTGGAAGAAAAGTCCACCATAGTTTACAAGAGAAGATGGCTTAAAATGAAGGTACCTCAAAACGCCACACACACACAGGGAAGTTGTATAAGGAGACAGTTATCTAGTTGTCTCACGTGTCCCTTTAGAGGCATATGGTGGCATAACTATGAAATTCAGGAATTTGAACTAGATGGGTTCTTGACCTGATCCAACAGGGCACTTTATTATGTTCTTATGTCTATGAAAGTGCACATTAAAATATAGCAAACAATTAGTCCTTAAGTTGCAACAATATTTTTGTCTTCTTTATTGATTGTTTTTATTTTTAATGTTTATTTGCTTGCTTTTGCCAAATACATAGGCTAACAACTATCTATTCTAAACCTGTTAACATGGAAAGACATGTAAAATCCTTTTCTTGATTTGTTTGTGTTATCATTACCATGAGAAGATATGAAGCTTTTGCAGAAACTTCTCAGGCAAACAACTGAAGTGTTTCATTTGAAGCCAAAGGTATACAGTAGTGCCTCGTAAGACAAATTTGCTTCGTTCTAGGAGGCAATTCATCTTACGAAAAATCCATCTTACAAGGTACGGTTTCCCAAAGGAATGCATTGAAAACCTATTAATCCATTTCCTCCACAATTGATTAAGTGGTTTTTAATGCCTTCCTATGGGAAGGTTGTCTAACCCCCCCCCCCCGCTCAATCAAGGGACAGTGGAAAGCTGTTTTCCCCCTGCAGCTGACAGACAGCTAATTTTGACAGCTCAGCATTGGCAAAATTAGCTGTCTCAGCTGCAGGAGGGGAACAGCCTTCCGCTGTCCCTTGAGTGAGGGGGAGCCACTCCTCTTTGCCTGTGTCTCTGCACAGAGACTCGGGTGAAGAGAAGGAGTCCCTGCTCTGCCCAACATCTTCTCCCAGCCTGGGAGGATTGCAATGCAAGCAGCAGTGGTGGATCGCCAAGGCCGCTTGCCTTCCAACCTTCCCGGGCTGGGTGAAGGTCATGGGTCTGTGTTTTGCTCCGACCCATGGGTCTTCTCCCAGTCTGTGCTGTTTGTAAGGCAAGTAGTGGCAGCAGATTGCCACTGCTACTTCCATTCCAAGCAGCATGGGCTGGGCCAAGGCCAGTGAATCCCTGAGCAGGGACCCATTGATGGGCTGTTCCCTTGCAAACAGTCCAGGCTGGGTGAGGATCAATGGTACCCCACAAGATGAATGTAAATGGAAGGGGAAAAAATGTCTTAGAATTTTTTCCTATCCCCGGAAATTACATTCGTCTTATGAGTTTTTCATCTTTAGAGGCATTCATCTTACGAGGTATTACTGCATTTGAACCCACAACATATTAACTTCATTTTATAAGGAATTTTGCATATCCTCTCACAGATACCTAATATATAGGGCAGCTCCTACTAAATTACTATGGATTATAACCATACTTCAAATTACATCTTATGTGGTGAATTCTGCTTTCAGTGGATCTGGTTGTTATTTAGTTCATGTGCTTGAATCATATTTCAAATGCCCTCACTGATATATAATGTTAGCCCATGCTAGATTTGTAATAACTAAAAAATGGTAATTCTAATCCCTTCTATATATTAAATATTGGCTGACAAAAACATGGAACATTCTTACAGTGTTTAGGCTTATCTGATATGTTAGGCTCAATAGACACCAGAAATCCCTCAAGTTTTCATTTTGTTTTAACTTTTTTTGTAGCTTAGTAATACTTTCTTGAAACTAGTCAGCTAAATATTGTCTTCCTTTTAATATTGTTGCTCTACATTCTATTGTATACATAGGCTACATATCTCATTTCAAATTATATATATTCCATATTATTTTTAAAATGTTTGATGATATTGAGAAAGACTTCTCTAGAGGGCAACAAATTACAATTAGTAATCATTTTTCTGCCCATGTCACTTCATCTTGATGCTAAATAAAGATCTACTCAGATGTTCCTGATGTAAAAGCAATAAATGATTGAAAATAGAAATTTTTGAATCAAGATAACATGGACAACAGGGATTTCTATTTGGTTCTGGGATGTTTGTTCATTTGCTTTTTGGATTCAACACTCAGAATTCTCCAAGAAAAATTCTAGGAATTGAAGGACTCATTCAGGGCTTTCATTTCCTGATGCAATGTTTCCGGTGAAAGTTTGGTCATTTTGCATGTTCCCCATGCAAAGCAGTGAGGAGAGTGAGACTATCACCTTAGAAAGCATTGAAGCAGGAGGTGAAAACCTGGAGAAAAGGAATAGATTGAGGCTTAGTGTTTGTTCAGGTGAGTGGAATGAAGATGTCTGTAGGAACGTGCTGTCAGGCTGGAGCACCCAAATTTTGGCCTTGGAATTCTTGAAGAATTCTGTGTTTATTTGGTAATTGTATTACTGCTGCTATTTTTTCTGACTGTATAATTTTGTTTATTATTATGCTATCTGCCACTTGCCCTTATTGTTTTTGTATACAGTACTTGAATGTTGTAAGCTGCCCTTTTAGGCCAGATGGGTGGGGAATGGATGGATGGATGGATGAATTCTGGGAGTAAAAAGAGGGGGCACATCCCTGGTAGGAAATCACACTGAGATAATCTACAGACAAAGAGAACTCTCCTTTTTCCATAGTCATTCTTCACATCAGGAAGAGAGTAGAATCAAAGGGTGGAGAGCATGTCATGATCACATACACCCCTTGATTGTACTCTCTTCCTGATGTCATGATCACATCAGGAAGAGAGTAGAATCAAGGGGTGGAGAGCATGTCATGAT
>JAHTLZ010000016.1:4685215-4702933 GCA_023846285.1 Phrynocephalus versicolor
CAACAACAACAACAACAACAACAACAACAACAACAACAACAACAACAGTCAGAACTGGCTTGACAACATGCAGTTATTATTGTTTAAATGCATTGGTAGGGACAAGCAATCCCTTTAATGGACCACTAAAAAATTAAACAAACTGCTAGCTTTTGACCTAACTGCACTATCTTATGGGTAGTGCAAGGGAAAGTGATGTGAGAATCATGAAAAATCTTGGCTTAGTTTAATTTTTGTTAGTGGTCCAATCAAGATATCACCTGCCCTTGCCTTTGTATTGTCCAAGGACCACATGGCTCGGTTTGTTTGGTATAAGGCAGCTTCCGCAATTAATGCACAATGACCAGTCTTCTCTAATACACCATTAAACCCAATGCAACCACCCAATGCTTGCTCAGAAATAGAAATGGGCACAAAATGATTTTTTTTTGTTTCATTTTTCATTTCGTTACAGAATGAAACAAAAAATGAAGTGCCCTTTTTAAAAAAATGAAATGAAATGAATGGAAATTTTCATTTTGTTCTGTTTCATTTTGTTAGGGATTTACAGTGTGTAACTAACAATTGTATGTAAGTTGCTAAAGAGTTGTAACTCTGTTCAGGCAAGTCAGGGATCAGCTGACTACAATATGTAATTAGCTTTGTATAAAGAGAAGAGCAAGTGTGGGCAACACTTGATCACTTGATCCTGATGATCCTGGCTGCTTCCTGTTGCTGCTGTTAGAGAACGTCCATGTCTGCAGAAAAAGGAATGCTGTTCAGCTGTATTGTAAGACATTACTTTGCCAGTTATTTTGTTTTGTAAATACAAGTCTTCAAACTCCTCTTTGTTGAATGAACTCTGCTAAAAACCATAACACGTTTTAATTTATTATTTATTTTGACAAGCACCGCTAGACTGAAAAATAAAAAAATAAAAAGTGCCAAACTGCCCGCAGGCCAGCTGGTCGGCGCTAGATTTTTTTAAAAAATGGATAAGAAAAAAGTTCCAGCTGGCCTGCAGGTCAGCTGGTCGGTGCTAGGCTGAAAAAGAAAAAAAAGTGCTGACTGGTAGGGCTGGTGGACTGTAAAGAAAACAAAAAAAAATGAAATTAATTTTTTTAAAAAAATTCTTTCATTCCAAACAAAACAAATATAAAAACAAAAGAAAAATGAAATGAAAAGCCATTTTGTCGTTTCATGCCCATCTCTACTCCGAAGACATTACCTTCTCTTGTCCATTCAAGATGCTGAAAGGAATATTATATATGGCATTAAGGCCCTGTGCACATCATAAACATGAAGTCCATGGTTCCACTTCTAGTTATTCAGCTTTGTTTCACAAACACTTTATTTTACCCTGAAGGACAAGTGCTGTGGTTAACATTTGTCATTGCATCTGCCAACCTCCCAAAAGGAAAACCAGCATTGTCTGACCTCATGCACCGAGCATGCAGGTCTTGGCTGTGAGCAGGATCCTTGAAGCAATAGACATGAAGGCCAGACCCTGTTATCAGCTGCACTGATAGGCAGCGTTTGAGATAAAACTTGATCTCGTTGAGAAAATGAGCAAAGGATCTTGGTCAGAGTCCAGCTCCAGATAATATGTTGAGGTTGATGTTTTGTTTTGAATTTTTTTCATCCCCTCTGCTTTCAAACCCTGCCATATCAAATTAAGCCAAACAAAGACAGCTGTTTGCCCCACTTTATTTAAAACTTCACAAGAAACTTGGAATGACTTATTAAAAGATAGAAAGAAGTACTGTTCCCTCAGAAACAAACTTGCCAAGATACACAAGTGCTGGCTGTGCACAAAAATGGGACAAAATGAAGGCCTCCAACACTGAAGGTTAGAAAAACATACCTTTCCTTGGTTCCTGTCATGACCAAGACATTTGTATTCTTTGATCCCAACAAGTGACTATCTCTGAGGGACGGCATTGTTCTTCAGCCTCTGGCATACTTTGATAAATGTGAGTAATAAAATGAGATAGAAACAAATGAAATGACTAAGAATCCTATTTTTACCCTTCATTTGGTGGTATGATTGAGTTCATCACATGACATTGGATTTTAGTTTAGAAATCAATCTTGTATTCCACTCTCTACAGTGTAAGGTAAGGAGAATCAAAGCCCCAGGAGCTGCTGGAAGATGATACTCAAAAGCTGCTCAGGTTTCCATGGTGACCTTCCTAAACAGAAATGGTTAGAAGATGCTCTCGAACTGGGAGACTCCAGGCTCTTTCTCAGTGCCATCATAACAGTTCCCTTGCTTTGAATTTGTCACACTACTACTCAAAACAGGGAGAAGCATGAAGTTTTCCAAAGGACATGAGATAGTCATTCATGTTGATGAGCAGTGCTGGACTGTTAACACCCATTTTATCTGGCCCATGCCGCATTATTAGTCTGCTTGTCATACTTTCTTCCCCTGCCAAATGCTTTTTTTCCTGCTCAGTTATATGTGGACAGTTCACTCCATAGGATGAGGTGAGAATTTAATGTGTCTTGGAGTTATAAGAGCCTCACAGATTTTGCAAATGCCTTCCAGAATCCAACTAGAATAACCAGAGATTAAACAAATGTGAAAGAAAACAATGTTGGCAGAATCATCCAGACAACCAGGTCACTTTAATTTCATTCCTAAGAGGCTATGTCCAAGGTCATGTGTATTCAGCTATGTTTGTACTGCCAAATTAAGTTGCTGCTTCATTACCTTTTCTCTCTTATCCAACAGCCAAAAACTAGCATGGCCATACTAAGAACGCTTGAGACTACTGAATTTCACCACTGAAAGTGTTTGATAAAACTTGGGTTAGGTGCTGATAATAACTTAACCCATTCACCTTTTTTTCTGAAAGTTAAGGGAGAGAAGGAAGTATTAAGAGAATTGTCTGTGAATGTTCTCAGTCATCCAAGTGAGGTCGTCTGGAAGTTGAGTCATGGCAACTGGACTTTTTTTGTGTGAAATTTAAATTTGGAAGTTGAGTCATGGCTACTGGACTTCTTTTTCTTGAGAGAGAAAAAGAAAAAGAAGCCCAGTAGCCATGACTCAACTTCCAGAGAAATTCACCTGGATGACTGACAATCTTCACAGTTGTGAGATCAAAATGTTTTGCTACTCATCCAAGCAGCTCCATCAGTAGCGTAACATTTTGATCTCACAAGTAAAGAAATCCAGTTGCGATGACTCAGCTTCCAGATGTCAAGAGAATCCAAATGTGGAAGAAAACAAGGCAGACTGTTTTCTCTATCCTTTATTCTTTTGAATTATATAAAGGATTCATAGATTTATGGAATAATTGAATTGGAAGGGGTTTAGAATAGTTGAGTTTGAAGGCATTGCACTTTAAGGCCATTGAGACCTTCCCCCTGCTCAATTCCATGTCAATGCCGACATGGCAGGCAGTTGTGCAATTTTCTCTCCAATGCCTTCAGCATTGGAGTGGGTCACCATAAGAACATAAGAACATAAGAAGAGCCATGCTGATCAGGCCAAAGACCCATCTAGTCCAGCTTCCTGTATCTCACAGTGGCCCCACCAAATGCCTATGGGAGCACATGAGACTAGATATCTCTCCTGCAACCACTCCCCTGCATCTGGTCCTTGAAGTGCCCTGGTTTTAAGCCTGAAGATTACACATCTCCATCATGGTTTGTAACCTGTGATGGACTTTTCCTCCAGGAATCTGTCCAATCCCCTTTTGAAGGCATCCAGGCCAGATGCCATCACCACATCTTGCGGCAAGGAGTTCCACAGACTAACAACACACTGGTTAAAAACATATTTTCTTTTGTTTGTTTTCACTCTCCCAACCCACAGTTTGAGTGGATGTCCCCTAGTTCTGGTATTTTGTGAGAGGGAGAAGAGTGTCCCTCTATCCACTTGACCATCTATTGAGGTAATTAGTTTTGTTGTTGTACTGCTCTAAAAGTTAAGATGTCTTTCCTGATTTTCAGCACAAATCTGGCTTCCTCCAGCATGAACCGATTATTATGTGTCCTGCACTATGGGATGATTAAGAACAGAACCTTCCCCTCCACTGTATGAATGTCTTTTCAATATTTGAAAAATACTATCATATCTCTCCCCGGTCCTCTTCCCCCAATGTTAATGAAGCAACCCTTGCTATAATTTTTCAGACACCTGTGTCCAACTATATGTTTATACACTTGCATGCAATCCTTCCAATGTTTGTGAGAATAGGTTCCACAACGGTGCTGGAACAGACATACGTATTCATAAGAATAGTGACCACATCCTGTTCACACTGTTTATCCAATTAATCTCCCACCTGGAATAAGTTAACACAATGCCATACCTGATGTTTTTCTGTCTGGCGGTAAAAATAATTTTTTTTATTTCACCTGGCTTTCAGTGGTATTTAATCACAATACTGAAGTATTAACTTCTTCACCTTCTTCTGTGTTTCATTATATTTAAAATGTTTAAACTTCTTTGAGTTACTTTACCGGTTTTCAGCTTGGGATTTAATGCAAGCTAATGGGGGTGTTGAATTATATGTTCTTATTTTAAAAGCAAGAAATGATCTCAGACTATTTTACTGGAATAGTTAAGAAGCAAAGAAAAAAAAGCTTTGGAAGAAAGCATATGGATCTGGTGACGGGCAACAGGATATGTTCACCAACATTTCCATTTTAATATCTACATAATCACTGTCACATAACGACAGAACATGGTTTTCTGCTCATAGAAAATTGGTATGCAAGTTCTCTTTACCCCCATGATGAACAACTCGGAGCCCTTTCTGGGGGCACCCAACATCGCCCCTTCCCAGCCACCTGTATTCAGGTTAATTTGCCGTATTGGCACTTTGTGAAATATTAGTGGGTTTTGAATCACAGTTTGGGCACTCGGTCTCTAAAAGGTTCACCACCACTGTTCTAGATGCTTTTGGAATAGACATGCTGTGATGACACACTGTGGGCTATGCCTGATGGCGTGACAGCCCAAAATGGCTCATGTAAGAATGAGACATTTGGGGCAAATGACAGAAGCTTCAATGAGTAAAAGAGAAGCTTTGTCTCATTCTCATGCTGTTCATGAACTCTTAACGGACTGCTATGAGATAGCTTGTTTTGCCAGGAAAGCACTTTGGGAAGATTCCTTGACATCCCTGCTTGGAATATCTAGAGGGACCCAGTTCCCCTCCACAACTCGATGTGATCAAGAATTTAAGTGTACAGCTTTAGGTATAGGGAATGTTTGTGGATAGTAAGAAAATAATCTCCTTTTCCTCTCTATGCATTGCTTGGGCATATATGTAATCCAAGTAGATCCTCAGATGTTGGTTTCTCTCTGATCCCTCCATATTGAGAAATTTTTCAACACCCATCCCTCATCATTCATTAAAAGTAAATCATTTTAACCAGATTTATAGTGACATCAGATCTCCCCCGCCCCAACCCAGATTTTGTGTGGAAACATATTGGCATCAAAGAAAGAAAGAAAGAAAAAGAACATACATAATAATGTGGAACCATATCCAGCTGCCCAACCCGGACACAACATGTTCTGTATGATGAATGTGTTGGGAAGAATGTGGTATAAAGGGTAAATCCATCAACACTATCAAGATGGATTTGTGGGAAGTAAAATATATGCACACCTGCAAACTGTTGCCTGTAATAAGAAATGACCAGGTCCTTCTGGATATCCCCTTCACCCCAAATTTCCTTACAGAGGTAACTGTTTCCTGGGGGCGGGGGAGACAATTTTCTGAGTTTGAAAGCTTGCTTCTTTCAGCCATTTCTGATAGCAGACTGAAACTATTGATGGTAGTTCTGTTCACTGAATGAATCCCAAACTAACTAGTTTTCTTATAGGAGAGAGAAGAGACAAGAGCACAAATCTTCAGATGCAATATTATAGAGATGAAGGACAACAAGACCTTCTCAATAATTGCAAAACAGTATACATAATCACTACATGGCAGTGGATACCTTTATTAGACCACTAAAATAAACAAATAGACAAATTGCTAGCTTTTGACCTACACTACTCTTAATCAGTCTGTGCCCCAATATATTGTGGCAAGAGAAGAATAAAACATAAGACCATTCCAAGAGTCATGACAGGTGTCCCTGCCAGGTCTGACACAAGTCAGGAATGTAGATTTTAAATTCTGCTGGGGGAGACCTTGGTTGGATTCTCTTTCCATGTTACTCAAAATCAGCATTTGCAGCTCCCCAAGCTCCTTATTTTGATTATCAAGTTTCCTATTTGTCCAGGGAATAAAGCTACATAGAAATGTGGTCAACCTCATATCAGAGAATTGGAAATAAAATGGAAGATATGTTTTTGTGTTTATTTACTTCACTAGTTATCAGTTTTCCTGTTTCTTTTTTATTTTTTCTCATTAAAATATAAAACTACAATACAAAATGTAAAACAACAATACAAAGTGAAGGGAAAAACATTGAACAAAACTCAAGCAAAAAGGACACAAATTTAAAAAATCCCACCTTCAACGTACCCATCCCACTTGGGACTTAAACAAAATTATAACTCTTATGTTATTGACCAGCCTATTTCCCTCCAGAAATACATTGAATCTTCTCCGTGTATATACCCTTTACCTTTTTGAAATACATATAATAACAGTTTATCCCATATTCCATTAAAATCATTAGACTTTCTCAAGCCTTTCCTAATTTTACTTTCACAAGTCAATTTATGATTAATAGCAAGATCCCATAAATCCTTATACCATTCCTTCAGGATTATTTTGTTGTTGGATTTCCAATACTTGGCAAAAATCAACCTTGCCGTCATTATCATTATAATTACCAATTCTACCTCCTCTTTCTTCAATTGTATATCCACAGCCATATTTAACAATACTGATTTTGGGGACATTTGAATCTTTTCTCCTAATACTTCTTGTATTTCATTAAAAACATAGTCTGTTTCATTTTCCTTATCTCACACTCCCACCACATGTGTAAACATGTCCCTTTTTCTTTTTTTGCATCTCCAGCATATTGGAGATATTTCTTTATTTATTATATTTAACTTTGCAGATATTATATCCATCTCCAATATACTTTATAACAATTTTATTTTACTCTCACTGACATATTTTTCACTATTCGTTCATTCCACATTTACCCCCATTCTTCCTCTTTTATTTCTTTATTAATATCTTATTGCCATATATCTTTTAGCTGGTTGTTTATATTCTTCCTGAATTAATAACTTGTACATCTCACTTACTATTCCTTTTCTCTGTTCTTTATTCTCTATCTTATTTCTTCCATCTATAATTTCTTCAAACCTAGTCGATTTTCTACAATCTCCTACTTTAGTTATCCATTCTTTAGTCCAGTTATCAATTTGTATAATAATCAACCAGGAAATATTTTCTCCTAATCTCTCCTTTATAGGGTATTTGTACACAACCCCTAAACTCTGCTGCAAATGGCTCCTAGCTCCGGAGCTTAAAATTGTTTCCCCACCAGCTCTGGAGTTTATAGAAAATTTAGTGCGACTACACCCACCTAAGCACGTCCCAGCGCACTTTTCAGGTACCTGCCCTCGGAGGGTGAAAAATCCCAGATCCGGATGTAACCTAGAGTGCCGGGGTCTCCTCACTTCTGTTTGTTGTTGTTTTTTTGCCTCCCACCCCTTTAAGAGATGGAATCAGGATGACGACGGGGCTCGGGGTGGCTTGAACCGGCAGACGGAGGTGAGCCTGCATTCTTTTGTCCCCTTTTTTCTCCCTCCCCTCACGCAGACAGGAGCAAGGAAGTGCGGAGGTGTGGGGACACAGGAAGAGCAACAAACCCCCAAGATCTCTGGTCCGAATTTAAGTGGCCAGCAGATCTTAGGGGTCGTGTGAAAAGGCCCATACTTTGTCTATTCAGCATTTGTTTTAACCTATCCTGTAAATATATAACTTTTTTTTATCTTTCAGTACCTTATTTAACTTCCATTTTAAATTTTCTGGAAAGCTCTTAATATCTGTTACTTGACCAGTTGTCCTGTTTCCTTGTCAAGATTAGGATGATGGAGAAGCTACACAAGCCTGTTCTTTGCAGAAAACGAGCAGCCTGTTCTGTAAAACTTGCCCTCCTTGCTACTCCTGTTCACAATTGAGTACTCCCATCCTTCTAAAATTTTGCTGAAAATCTTGTTAAAAATCAAAACAGATGTTTCTCATAAGATTATTTTTCTGCAAAACTCTCTACAATTTTTCTTTTCTTCCTTCACATATCTATCACAAAATATACCATATTTTCTCAGGTTATTCTCATCCAACATCCCCCCGTGATGTTCTGATGTTACCCTAGGCTCCAGACACTGAAGAAGTACATAGTAGGATAAACTAGCACTAAGGAGGGGGGGATTCCACCAGTATTGGTGGGCCCCCAGAAATGGGCACCAAACAAAAGATGAAACACTGTTTCATTGTTTCATTACAAAACAAAATGAAAGAAACCATTTTGGTCTGAACTAAACTGAACACCTTTTTTTAGTTCAGAAACCAAACTGGGGGAGTTTCCTTGGACTACTAAAGTTCAGAAACCAAACTGGGGGAGTTTCCTTGGACTACTAAAGTAACAAAACAAAACAAAATGTAGTAGTATTTTCATTTAATGCCTATATTTAGTGGGACCTACATATGGTCTATATAAATTTGAAGAGACATTTGTCCAACAGGCAGAGGAAAAGAGGCAGGCATGGAAAGAACAAAACTCGAGGACCAGGCAAGAAACAGAATACATCTGCCCCCAGTGCGGTAGAGACTGCCATTCCCACACTCGGTGTTGTTTTTAGTATCTCTACTCCAGGCATGATACCATAGTCTTTCGAGACTGAAGGATGCCAATGAATGAATGAGTGGGGCCTATCACTAAGAATTTGTTGGAGAAATTCTACTTTCTTTGGAAAGTCAACATAGAAGAAAAAAGCCTGATAATGCACACAAAGTCAGGAAGAATAAAGCAATTTAGGTTATTGGCTCCATTGCTAATGACCCCTGTTTTAGATTCTGGGGTTAGGTTTCCTACCAACCATCAAGAGCCATGTAGCAGTGGCAGTAGAGATTTCCAGTGGCCTGCTCAATAGGTTTCTAGAAAGATCTTTCTTTCTTTACACATAGAGAAGATGTACAGTATCCTGTGGCCACATTTTTGCCCTCCTTAGGAGCAGTGGGATGCTGCTTTATTGTTTTAATCATGAATATTTCCATTACAGTTTTAATTGTCATTATTGTAATTGTTTTCTTATTCTAATCACTTCTAATTAAGTTATTATGAACCAGTTTTGAGAACAAATCTGGTTGAAAAGCAGTGTGTGGAAAATTGATAGCATGTCAGAGCCACCCTCAGGCTGTGACAGCAGAAGAGAGAGAGAGGGAGGGAGAGAAGGGGGGAGATGAAGAATGGAATGGGATGCTGTTAAAATGTATATTCATTCAATTTTATGTAATTCATTTGTAACCATTGCCACCCCCAGCCAAGGCTGGTTGAGTTCCTGGTTCTGTTCATTCCACAGGGGAGGATTAAGTTAACCAGACTAACACCTTACTGCCTCCAGCCCCCAAATAAACCCAGATTCCATTAATGGGCCCCCCAAGTCTCCTGTTTGGAGTTCAGGTCAATTTCTCAGCACCGAAACCACCCAGCCCTTTAGGTATGGCCAGTAGTACTGAATTTATGCAGGCCCCAAAGTTCCAACATGACATCTCTCATTTGGAGGATCTATTCCTAGGCAATGATGCCTCTGGGTCTGGTGGATCTGGTGGCTCAAGGCTCAGATGGGTGCTTAGGCCATCATTGTAGAGGTTTGTGTTGGGACATGACAAGTCTACACCTCCTTGGTGCTTTACCTATGAGGAAGCAGATCCATTTGTAGCTTGGCAAAGGTAAGAAAGGAAAGGAAACATGTTGGTGCACTGTGAGGGTCCGTAGCTACCTGGGACTCACAAAGGAATAGTTTCTTTTTCTCTACAGCCTAATGGGCTTCAGGACTATCCCTCCTATCAACCTTTTTGGGTACCAGATAGTGTATTGATAGTAGAAATACCAGAGTGCAAGAAGGTGGTTATTGTGGTATTTTAAGCAAGAAGAACATGTAGGTAGGACAAAGGGCTGTTCTGAAGCCTCTTTGTTCTTGGATTTCTACTCCTAGAATTTTGCCTCATATGTTCAGGTTGAAGTGCTGAGAACAGGATGTGTTATATCTAGAGATGGGCATAAATGATTTTTTTGTTTCATTTTCATTTTTTGTTCCATTACAGAATGAAATGAAAAATGAAGTGTCCTTTTTTTGAAAAAGAAACAACATGAAACAGAAATTTTCATTTCATTCCATTTTGTTTTCATTTATTATTTATTTTGACAAGCACTGATCTCCACACTTGCCAAAATAAATAATAAGTAGTGCTAGACTTTCTAAAAAGTGCCTACCCGACCCGCAGGGGGGAAGCGCTGACCCAGCCCACAGGCCAGCTGGTCAGTGCTATAGGCAGAAAGCAAAAAAAAAGAAAGAAAGAAAGAAAGAAAGAAAGAAAGAAAGAAAGAAAGAAAGAAAGAAAGAAAGAAAGAAAAAGAAAAAGAAAAAGAAAAAAGAAAAAAAGCACCCACCCAGCCAGGGTGGTCGGCGCTGGGGGAGCAAAAAAAATGTGCTGACGCAGCCTGCTGGCCAACTGGTCGGTGCTATGGGGAAAAAGCAAAAAAATAAAAAATAAAAAACCCTGTAAAAAAAAACAAAACAAAAGGATGAAATGATTTTTTAATTGTTTAATTCAAAAATTCATTTCATTCCAAATGAAACAAATTAAAAACAAAAAATTGAAACGAAATGCCATTTTGGCGTTTTGTACCCATCTCTAATTATATCCCAAAAGTGTAATGCCAAATATCCAGTATTTTTCCCCTTAAGAAGCAAAACTCAGATACATGGTAAGCACAGAAGGACTGGTTTATACTTGTTTTTTAAAGACACAGATAACTCAAATGTTTGGATTCTTAGAGTTTCATATAACAAGTTATGTCCAAAGAATCAGAGGAGACTCTTGAACCAGCCATTCTCTAAAACTGTCCTAACCCATCATTCCCTATATGATGTAGGGAAACCTGAGAAGGCTGGTCCCAACACTTGAGCAGACATCTTGCTTCCACAGTTTCAGGCGGCACTGTGCCTACATCAGCAGTGTAGCCGAAACTAGGTCCTGGAATGGAAATGAACTGTCCTTTAAATCTTTCTACTTCAAGAGAAGGGAGGAGCAGTTTGGAGGGGATAATACCAAACCAGAAATAAAATCACAGTGCAGTACCAGGTACCTTTATAATAAAAGAGCCCCATGGTACTTGCACTGCTGGTGAAACTGCGCTCACGACCTGGGGTTCAATCCCAGGTAGCAGGCTCATGGTTGACTCAGCCTTCCATCCTTCTGAGGTCAGTAAAATGAGTGTCTAGCTTGCTGGGGGGTGGGGTGTAATATGTAGACTGTATACTGTAAATACACTGTAAACCACTCAAAGACTACTTGAAGTGGTATGGGGCAGTATATAAGCAGAACACTTTTTGGGAGCCATCACGGGGTTTCTGCCATCTTCTCATAGCTCTCAGCTCTGATGTCCTTGCCCTCTGTGCTTCCCAGATGTGGCAGCAGCACTTAGTGTATTTTTATGTATTTTGCATAAATACACAATTGTTGAAGTTATGGAATTCACATTTATTTACAACCCTATCTTACCATTTACATTCATTGACGCCCTTTCCTAAAATCAGCTTGATTAAATATATGTGCCAGTTTTCATCTTCTACATCTCACAAAACAAGCTTTTTGAAAAGTTTTTACTAGCCTATTAAATTCATATTTAATCGTTCAGGAGAATAATTAGATAGTTGTTGCACCCATGTGTGTTTCTTGTTCATCCAAGCAAAATAGTTGCTTTGTTGCACGCTACTCTTTAACCAAGCTAATATCTTGGATGATTTTCCACAGTGGAATTTGGAACCTGAAGATGGATTAAAAGACAATAAATAATGTACTCAGGAAATGAAACAACAGTGACAGTCAAGTTAATGTCTATCATCTCAAGCCTTGTTCCTGCCAAAATCTAGAAGAATATTTGATGACTGCGGGGTGCACCTTTGCATCATATCATTTTTGATGTTGCAGCACTCTACACGGCAGTTCAGAGTGATCCAAGGAGACAATGGCACAGTAATTATTTTCAGTTATATGTTAAGTAAATTTGTCTGCACATGACATCCAATACAAGCAGATTTGATCTGAGGACAGGGAGCTGGCTGAGCTATACATAAAGTTGTTTTCCATGCCACACAATGTTCGGTCCTGACATGATCTGACAATATTCTTTTCTCAGATTTAAAAAAAATAAGAAAAGAGATTGGTGTTTCCCATTTTAAAAATCAATCAGCAGACAAACACTTAGCACAAAATCTCTTCACATCTTTTATGATGTTTGGAAGGCACAATCCCTTTATAAAGTGGCAATTGCGCTTGAACACTCTGTTCCGTTCTGATGAATAGAAACAAATTATAGCCATTTAAAAAACTTTCCAGCAATCATCAAAGGGAGTCAAGCATATTTGGACTGATGAATCAAAAGTTGGATTCAGACTGAAAGAGAATCCAAACTTTTCTTACTCAAAGCAGTCTGTTTTCCGGATATCTGGATTGGAGGCCAAATGGAACCATATATTCTCAGCATACATGCCTACATCTACAGCAGAGAAAGGATAATAACATGAAAAATAAAACAAAAAGAGTCCTGGGACTTTGAAAAGCTAGCTTCACTCAGTGAACTTTCTTGTCATTCAGGTATTTATTTATTTATTTATTTATTTATTGGATTTTTATACTGCCCATCTGGCAGTGAGGTCACTCTGGGCAGTTTACAACAATTAATAAATTCAAATAATTCATACAATAAAAACATAAAATTCAAGTAATATAATAAAAATAGAAATAAAAAATATTAACATCAAAGTGACATAAAATAATGTAATCTTATTGGCGGGCTAATCTGTTTTCCGTTCTACAAATCACATCTGGAAGTAATGTCGGCTAGGGATTCCACAAACATGTCAATAACCATGAAAGTATGAGCATACGAGGTAACTGAAGAACCCACAAGTATGTGTTTTATGGGAGTCAGTTAAATGAATTATACTCAATGAAGTGCCAATCAAGTGTCTCTTGAAAAGTCCCTGTTTCCTGCAGGCGCTCCAATTCGTTAAAGTTTATTGCCACAGCAATTTTAGCTATGAAGTGTCTGCTGCTCAGAGATCTTTCAGCAGTCACCTGCCAGATTCCCCTGTTATTAGGCTACTGTGGCAGGCTCTGTTTCAATCAGAAGAACAAAGGTTGATGGCAAATGTTAACTACAATTATATTCCTGATGAATATGTTGATTTCTCCTGAGTCCAAACATCTGAGGAACTCCAAGGGAAACCACTTTTCACAAGGGCTACTCAGATCTGGTACATTTGTAGATGGAGAGGGATAATGCTATAAGAACATAAGAACATAAGAACATAAGAAGAGCCATGCTGGATCAGACCAAAGGCTCACCTAGTCCAGCTTCCTGTTTCTCACAGTGGCCCCACCAGATGCATCTGGGAGCACATAACACTAGATATCTATCTCCTGATATCACTCCCCTGCATCTGGCCCTTGGAGTATCCCAGTTTTAAGCCTGGAGATTACACATCTCCATCACGCTTTGTAACTTGTGATGGACTTTTCCTCCAGGAATCTGTCCAATCCCCTTTTGAAGGCATGCAGGGCAGATGCCATCACCACATCCTGTGGCAGGGATTTCCACAGTCTAACAACGTGCTGGATGAAAAAATATTTCCTTTTGTCAGTTCTTACTCTCTCAACCCTCAATTTGAGTGTATGTCCCCTAGTTCTGGTATTTTGAGAGTGGAAAAGGAGTGTCCCTCTATCCACTTTACTCATGCCCTGCATTATTTTGTACGTCTCAATCATATCCCCCCTCATGGGCCTTTTTTCCAGACTAAAGAGCCCCAAATGTTTTAGCCTTTCCTCATAAGGGAGGTGTCCCAGCCCAGTAATCATTTTAGTCGCTCTCTTCTGCACCTTTCCCAGTTCCACAATGTCTTTCTTGAGATGTGGTGACCAGAATTGTACACAATACTCCAGGTGTGGTCTTACTATTGTTTTGTATAATGGCATTATAATGTTGGCTGTTTTATTTTCAATCCCCTTTTTGTTAATCCCTAGCATGGAATTGGCCTTCACATTGTGTAGACACCTTCATTGAGCTGTCCACCAACACACCAAGATCTCTTTCCTGATCCATCATGGATAGCTCAGAGCCTGTGAGTTAAAAGATAACGTTTTGATTTTTTGCCCCAATATGCTTTACTTTATATTTGGCTACATTAAAACACATTTGCCATTTGGCAGCCCATTCCCCCAGTTTGGAGAAATCGTTCTGGAGCTCTTCACAATCTTCTCTGGTTTTTACCACACATAAAAGTTTTGTGTCATCTATAGACCTGGCCACCTCACTGCTTATCCCTGTCCCCAGGTCATTTATGAACAGATGGAAAAGCGCCAGTCCCAGGCCAGATCCCTGGGGCACACCACTTTTCATTTCTCTCCATTGTGAAAATTTCCCACTGACACCTACTCTTTGTTTTCTGGATCTCAACCAGTTCTCAATCCATAAGATCTACAATTTCATTTCGCAGTTCCCTAATAACCCTTGGGTGGATGCCATCTGGGCCCAGTGACTTGTTGATCTTCATTTTATCAATTAGTCCTAAAACATCCTCTCTTTTAACCTGTATTTGATTTAATTCTTTAGTCAAGAGGGGCTGTTCGGGCAGCAGAATCTGCCCAAGGTCTTCTGTTGTGAAGACAGATGCAAAGAACTCATTTAATTTCTCTGAAATTTCCAGGTCCTCCTTAACCTCCCCTTTCCCCCCCACACCATCCAGAGGGCCAACTGGTTCTCTGGCAGGTTTATATATCTCTGTCAGCCATTCTGTAAACTAAAAAAAGTTGTAGAATTATGGGAAGTATGAAAGAGAGTGAATAGGGTATCATGTTTCTGAATCCCTTCCATGTGCAAGACAAACAGCCCATGATATACACCAGTGGTTCTCAACCTGTGGGTCCCCAGATGTTCCTGGACTCCAACTCCCAGAAGTCCTCATCACTAGCTGAGCTGGCCAGGATTTCTGGGAGTTGCAGTCCAGGAACATCTGGGGACCCACAGGTGGAGAACCACTGATATACACTGAACCATGAAACCTATTGGGTGACATTCAGCCAGTCATTCCCTCACCCTGTCCTACCCTGGTGGATGATTGTGAGAGTAAATCAATGAGGAAGAGAGCAGTGTATGTTGCCTTGAATTTGTTGGAGCAAAGGCAAGCTATGAATGTAACTGATAAATTAAATTAAACAAATACTTACTAGTAACATCTTTGAACACACATTTTATTTATTTATTTTATTTATTTATATAGCTTGTATGCCGCCCACTACCCAAAGGTCTCTGGGCGGCTCACAATCAAATGGACAATTAAAACATCAAAATACAATAAAATTAGAATAATAAAAACATATAAATACAATAAATAGGATACATTAAAACACCACTAAAATTGCCATCAGGACCCACTGTCATTAGTTAAAAAACTTTTGGAACAGGAAGGTTTTTACCTGGCGCCGAAATGTTAGCAACGTCGGCGCCAGGCGAGTCTCATTTGGGAGGGCATTCCATAGGCTGGGGGCAGTTGCTGAAAAGGCCCTTTACCTGCAAGCCATCCCTTTCACCTCCTTAAGGGATGGCTCTTTCAGGAGGGCTCCCTGACTAGATCTTTCCTCCAGCAGCGCCTGGAGCTGTCCGGCCACCACCCGCTCCAACACCTTGCCCAAATAAGGGAGGTTCACTACTGGTTGGTAGTTAACCACCAGCCCTGGGTCCAGGTTGGGTTTTTTTAGGAGTGCTCTAATTACTGCCTCTTTTAAGGCAGCAGGGACCACTCCCTCTCTTAATGAGGCGTTTACAGCTTCCTGGACCCAGGTGCGAACTCCCCTGGCAGATCTTTCAATTAGCCAAGAAGGGTAAGGGTCGAGTGGCGTAGTGGTAGCACAGACAGATGCAAGCACCCTGTCCACATCCTCGGGTCTCAACAATTGAAACTCATCCAATAACACTGGACCTAAGCACGGTGCACTGGACACATCCCTTGATACTGTACCAATAGTGGAGTCCAGTTCACTGCGAATCTGAGCAATTTTCCCCTCAAAGTGAACAACACACTCCTCACAGCGTGCCGCCAAATGGTCCTGGGCCTCCACCCTATCTCCTGGCTGAAAAAGTTCCCGGACCACCCGAAACAGCTCCGCTGGACGGCACTCTGAGGAAGCTATACGGTTGGCGAAATACTGCCTTTTTGCCAACCGTATAGCCACGGAATAGGCCCGATAGTGGGCTCTAAGCCGTGTTTGGTCAGACTCACTGTGATATTTTCTCCAGTTGCGCTCCAGCCGTCTCCCCTCCCGCTTCATTGCCCGCAACTCAGATGTATACCAAGGAGCTGTCTGGGCTCTGCGTAGGGGGAGAGGGTGCTTAGGTGCAATCATGTCAACTGCCCGGGTCATCTCCCTGTTCCATAAGGCAACCTGAGCTTCGACAGGAGCGCCGACCATGTCAGCTGGATAATGCCCCAGAGCTTTCAGGAAACCATCCGGACCCATTAGTCTCTGAGGGCGGATCAGCTTAATGGATCCCCCACCCTTGCAGAGGGTTGGAGTAGCTAATAGCCTAAACTTGACCAGGAAGTGGTCTGACCATGACAATGGAGTCAAAGCCAACCCCTCCACATCCAAACCACCATCTCCCAGTCCCGTTGAGAAGACTAGGTCCAGAGTATGGCCCTTCTGGTGTGTTGGGCCCATGACATGTTGAGACAGCCCCATGGTTGTCATGGTGGCCATGAAGTCCTGAGCTGCTCCAGTTAAGGTAGCCTTGGCATGGATGTTGAGGTCCCCCAGTACCAAGAGTCTGGGGGTCCTCAACACCAGGTCCGAGACCACCTCTGTCATAACTTATTCATCAGTGGGCACCATTTTCTGCCAAAAGCATAAGCTTAAACTGAGTTTCAGCTCAAAAACATTTGCGGCCAGACAGAAGAAATCAATGGTCTATTGGATGCAGATATGGTGTCACATTTATGTCTTACAATCCAGAGTACTCCCCACAAGGGGTATCAGTTAGGGATGGCAAGGAATTTCATTGGATTTAAGAGTCTCTCTGAAAATAGCCTTTTCACACTTCTTGAAGAGAAAATCACTACACCTTGAGGAGCTGCACTTCTGTGAGACTAATGGGCCTCTTTGGAGATATGAAGTGCATCCAAAATGATGTCACCATATTTAACAATATGAATGGCTAAGATGTGCACAGCTTCAAGTAACATTTTACAGTTTATCAAAGGGTAGAAACTTTTAAGGTAAAAGTATAAATGATTTTCTGTTTTAAACTCTGCACAAATAGCCTTCTGATTGAAAATGCTCATTGTTTCACAACCTGAGATGAAGAATGGATGGCTTGAAAAAGCAGATGGGAAGCCAGATACATGTAGCAAAAAAAAAAAAAAAAAAACCCCACAGAGAAAGATCTTGACAAAGTTCTCTACAGCTTGGTGGTCTCTTAAATAAAGACAATAGATGTATGCAGTCATTATAGAATTTA
>JAHTLZ010000016.1:4702943-4716786 GCA_023846285.1 Phrynocephalus versicolor
TATCTATCTATCTATCTATCTATCTATCTATCTATCTATCTATCTATCTATTTGATAAATTGGCCTTACTGAAACCTGGTGGGATGAGATTTATGATTCGAATATGTGTTAAGGACACTTACACTGCTGAAGAAATCCAGGATGTACACCTTGGAAGGAGGATTGAGATTATTTGGGTGAGAATTAAGGGTGAGAAAATGGAAGGGATGTCACTGTGGGAGTATATTATAGACCCCCAAGCCAGCCAGAGTAGTAGGATGATGCCTCCCATGAGCAGATGGCCTTACAGTCAAAACAGAGAGATGTAGTGCTAATGGGAGATTTTAACTATCCTGATATACGTTAGCAGTCCAACTCAGCTAAGAATGCGAGATCTAACAAACTTCTTACTGCACTTGCAGACAATTTCATAGTCCAGAAGGTGGAGGAGGCAACTAGAGGAACAACATTTTAGAGCCAATCTTAACCAATAGGGAGGAACTTATAAATGGGGTGGAAGTGGTGGGATCTTTAGGTAGAAGTGACCATGAAGTGGTATTTTCTCCACTTGTACTCCAGCCGTCTCCCTTCCTTTTTCATCACCCACAGCACAGATGTATACTAAGGAGCTGTCCAGACTCTGCATAAGGGGAGAGGGTGCTTAGGTGTAATTGTGTCAATCATTGGAGAAATTTCCTTATTCCATAGGATGACCTGAGCTTTGACAGGATAATCCCACAAAGCTTTCAGGAAACCATCCAGATCCATTAGTCTCTGAGGCCAGATCCTTTTAATAGATTGCCCCACCACCACCCTTACAGAGGGTAGAAGCTAATGGCCTAAACTTGACCAGAAAGTGGTCTGACCATGACAATGGAGTCAGAACCAACCCCTCCACATCCAAACCACTGTTCTCCAATCCTGTTGAGTACACCAGGTCTAGAGTATGGCCCTTCTCATGTGCCGGGACATGGTTGTCATGGTGACCATGAAGTCCTGAGCCAAACTGTTCAAGGCTATCTTGGCATGGATGTTGAGGTCCTTCAGTACCAACAGTCTAGGGCAGGCATGACCAAAACATCAGGAGGGCCGAAGTTTGGGCATGCCTGGTCTAGGGGTTCTCAACACCAGGTCCGAGACCACCTCCATAACCTCAGGCAGGGAAACTGTTGGTACACAGCAGGATGGGCAGTACACCAACAGAATCTCCAATCTGTCTCGTGAGCCCAACACACAATACAGCCCCTCCAGATCCCCTCCCAAAGAGATGGGAGGTCTGGTCATGGAGATAGAATTCCTATAGACTACAGCAACTCCCCCTCCCCGACTCTCTGAGCGACACTGGTGCTAGCCCAAGTACCCAGGCAGGCATAGCTGGGAGAGGGGAACACCCCCCTCCTCTCCCACCCAGGTCTTGGTAATATATGCCAAGTAGGCACCCTCATCCAGAATGACATCATGAATGAGGGCGGTCTTATTTTGTACCAATCTGGCATTCAAAAATAGCACCATGTGGCTCATGGGCTCACTAATATGGTCACCTCATTCCTTCCAGCTAGGGGTGGAACCAAAAGAAGGGATAGATGTAAGGTATCTAACCTCTCTTCTCCTACATAGGCATGTTCCACACCTACCACCATACCTTCCCCTACCCAGCCCAACTTTTCCAAAGCCTTTCTTAAAAACTGGAAGAGAAGGCACTAGATTCACCTCTGCTGTAAATTTATTCCACAAGAAAAAAAGCCTGGCTCTTGACATTTGTTCCCTTTGTATTATTGTTTCTGATATGCTGGACTTCAAAAATGTGGGTGAGACAGGTAATTGCTTTGTAGGAGACATTCCAGCAGGTCCTTAACAATTTAGGCCTTTATAGGCGATGACCAGGATCTTGAACTGACATAAAAAGGCTGGGGATTTGTGATCATATCTGTTGGTACCTGAAATCAGTCCGGCTGGAACATTTTGGACCTGCTGAACTTTCTGTACTGATTTCAAATGTGCCCCTGCATACAGAGCATTAGAATAGCCTGTTTTTGAGATGATGAACCCCTCTTATTAGGCATTTCTTCTCCAAGTACAACTGAACACAGATATTTGTGTCTCCATAGACAAAGCTGGGTACCAGCTGAATCTTTTAATGGCTAAATGCTGGGAGGAGCCACTTTGCCGCCAGCCAGGGGGACAAGACCAGTTTGAACAGCCATGTGACCCATTCTAAATTGGATATGTATAAGGCTGCCCAGGAAAATATGTTACCTTTCTGTCTTGACAGTCTTACTGCCTCCTTGTTCATTGAGAGACAATGGGTGCCATTTCAGAGAGGCTTGGTTGCTTCTGGGTGGTGTGGCTGTAGCAATAGATTGAGTAGGGATACTAAGGCTAGAACAATGGAGGAACTTAAACTCATGGGTGAATTCATGATGTTGCACATTACCTTTTTAGAGTGAGAGCTGTTGGCACCTTCCAGGGTAGCCAGGGAGCAGGCACCACTGATGGACACACTGGAGCCCAATGTTAGTCCCCTACTGCCCCCAAAGCAATGCAGCAAGCATTTCCAATGCCACCTGACCCAATTGCAGAAGGATTGCCATCTGCTGTAGAAGCACAGGCCTTGGGCCTCTCTTTAGGCTGATAGGTTGTGGGGCAGGCCACCCAGACAAGCACCTATGCTCAGCCAGGAGAGCACACTCTCACACAAACTCCTGCACAAATGGGCTCCAGGGAGCTATGGGGCCTTTGCTCCTAGGACTTTCCTCCCTCCTCCCCTGCCATTGCATCAGGCCATGCAATCACACTTTGGTGCAAAGCCACAATCTATGGGACAAGTTGTTTCTAAGGAAGTTGGCATACAGGCTAGTCAAGAGAATTCTGGAAATGTTGCTGCTGTAACCAGTCAGGTAAGCACCTGAGTCCTTTAGGAACCTACCAGTTTGTGATGAAATGTTCCCATTAAGTTACCATCTATCTCAAGTCACCATTGACAAGATTATAAAAGGCGAGTGAGTATGTGGAGGTATTTGATTTGCTCAACAGAGAACTGGAAAGCCAAAAATTTGACAAACTAGAGGCAAAGGATAAGGAAAAAATTAGGAAATGCAAAACAGATAGGAGTTGGTCCAATTGGCTGGCTGGGTTCTTTATCTATGCAGGAATTATTAGTAAGGCTAAACCCAAGAAGGCTTATTCCCTTATTCAGTACATGGACATAATTTTTAGGGCACACACGGAATTCCCAGGTACTGCATGGTTGCAGTATGAAGCATTTAGGATGCAAGTGGCTAAGTCTCCAAATATGCACTGGGACATTCCATATGATCTTTTGCGGCTGCAATTTATGACTCTGTCTTGGCCTGCGCTAGGCAAGCGATTCAACAGTGTTCATTTGATACCATGGTATGGACAAGGATTCCAAGCCTGCAACGTGGTGGGCCAGGTGGTTCAACCTCACCTTGCATGCTGGGTGTACAACACCAAGGGTTTCTGTAACAGGGAGCCCTGCCGCTTTAAGCATATATGTTGTACCTGTGGCAGACCACATTGTGTCTCCTCTTGTTCCAAGGGCATGTCAGGCAACTCAGATAGCAAGGACATGGAAGGTAGAAAGAACACACCAGGTCCAAATATATTTGGAAAAGGGCCCCAATCCAATTAGTGTGACTGAAGGATTATCCTGATCAAGCAGCAGCTAAGTACCTATTAGATTGTTTTAGGATTCCAGCTTATGGGCAAATAATAGCCCATCTGGCTAAGAATTTGGTATCAGGGGTCACGAGGATATAGTGAGGGAGAAGATCATGAAGGAAGTTTGTGAAGGCAGGGTGCTGGGGCTCTATACGGAACCCTCAACTCCCTGTTTTAAAGTTTCACCTTTAGGTGTTGTACCCAAAAAAGAACCGGGAAAGTTTAGACCAGGAATGTCCAAACTTTGGCCCTCCAGATGTTTTGGACCACAACTCCCACAGTCGTTTGCCATTGGAAATACAGGCTTGGAATTCTGGGAGCTGTGGTCAAAAACATCAGGAGGGCTGAAGTTTGGACATGCCTGGTTTAGACTTAAACATCACCTGTCATACCCTGAGGGCCAGTTGGTTAATGACATATCCCAAGAGTTATGTTCAGTCAGGTATACTTCTTTTGATGCAGCGGTCAGAATGATTAGGAGTTTTGGAATAGGTGCATTATTAGGAAAATGCAACATTAAGTCTGCTTTTGGATTACTGTCCGTTCATCCGTTACTTGGTTTTGCATTCGAAAAGAAGATTTACATGGATAGGGCAATGCCCTTCGGCTGCTCCATTTCTCGTGCAGCATTTGAGAAGTTGAGAAGTACCATGTGGTACATTATTTAGATTATTTTTGTTTGCAGGGAAATCAGGCTCTGCGGAATGCAAGCGGTTGATACAATTATTTAATGAGATAGTGACAGACTTGGCTGTGACCCCCAAGTCCGTCGCTATCTCATTAGCTTTCCCGACATCAGTTTTGACTTTTCTAGGTCCAACATTGTGCAATATTTAACTTGGAGAGGTGCACAGGACCCCAGATAAATTGAAATAGCAAGAACAAGAGTAAATAGGGAAATTGGCAATTTCATTAGGCATTCGGGGTGGTCAGTCATTGCTCAGCCAGGTATAAGATTTGGATGTCTTTAGTTACTTTAATGTGCATTCTTACATTGCACAGGGGGTTGAGCCCAATGGCCTTACAGGACTTCTCCACTTCTGTGATTCTTTAGGAAGCTGCACAAGGTTGGTAGACTTGAATGGAAGAATGTTAATTTTTTTTTATGTCAGCTGGAGGCACCAAACAGAGAGACAGACAGATAGATCAGTATCTTTAAAGTATATTAAATGAAAACAGGTTCTGAGTATATAGACATTTAGGCAAGCTGCCAGTAAAGAAATGATAGCTTGCCAAAAGAATGCCTCTGCAGGGAGGCCATGGGTTTCAAGACATGGTGCCTTGAGAGGAGAGAATTCCTTTGTTCAGACTGACCAAGAAAGTAATCAAAAGCGAAAGGGGACCCATCTGATGTAATCCATCTGATCGTTCCTATCATTAACTGCATCAGAGACATGGGTCCACCCATCTGAGCCATGAATCACCGAAAGCCCTATCTTCTTTTCAGTCACATCTGGCAAACTTTTCATGGCAAAGAATACTTCTGTGTGCTGCAAGTCTCTTTCATCTCTTTATATGGCACATCTCCCCACCTCCATCCCTATTGTTCATTTCCCAGTTGAGGTGCCTGGAATGTCACCTGGAAGATAAAAGCTGGATTGCCCAAGGTTTGGTAGTCATCCATCTTTGAACATCTTCCTTTTTCAAACCCAATTGAGGTGTTGCACTTCATTTCTTTCTGAGTCTTTTGCATTTAATTATCCCCCCCTCCCCAAGAAAGCTACAGTCTCTCCAACAGGGAAGTCTGAAAGGGGATTAGCGTGTGTGTGTGTGCGCGCGCTTGTGTATATTCATCCTCCTTCAGTTTTCTCTCTTTGTGTGTATTTATGTGTGTAACTTTGTATGGATGTATGAACTCTATGTCCCATATATACATATATACATGGACAAACACACAGATGCGCACACACACGAGATTCCACAACTCTGTTTTAATATTAATAATGTTGCCTCCTAAATTACAGTTCACCTTTGCTGTAAGTGAAACTGCTATGGCATCTTTGCAAAGGGCAGCCCAGTTTCTCTTAGGCCCTAAGATGATAGCAGTGACAACAGCCCAGCCACAGGTGGTGGCAGTGATTAACCTAGGGAGCTAACATGGGGGCCTTAGTGTAGGTGGGTAGTTTTTTTTTAAGACAGACACAGGAGGCTCTGCTCTTCTGTGGAGAATGTGAGATAACTTCTGACATATTTTATAATGTGAATTGGAGATAGGGACAATTTTTTTAAAAAAAAACTGATTTGCAATATTCAACAAACATTGCTGATACATTTTTTTCTAGACAGAGCTGGGAACTCACTTGTGGTGCAGTGGTTAAATGCCTGTACTGCAGGTATAACTGTGCTCACAACCTGGGGTTCTATCCCAGGTAGCAGTCTCATGGTTGACTCAGCCTTCCATCCTCCTGAGGTTGGTAAAATGAGTACCCAGCTTGCTGGGGGGGGGGGGCAATGTGTAGCCTGCACTACTGTAATTAAAAACTGTAAACCACCCAGAGACTACTTGAAGTGGTATGGGGCGGTATATAAGCAGAAGACTTTGCTTTGCTTTGCTTGATATTTCTCCTACTACTTAAGCCAGTGTGATGTAGTGGAAAGCGTGATGTACAGTACTAGGATTCAGTACTCCTGGGTTCAAATTCCCATTCAGCCATATAAACTCACTTGAGGTGTGGAATTGGCAAAACCAGTCTTTAACTATCTCACTTACCTTAAAAACCATGTTAGGGTTGCTATAAATTGGTTCAAAATTGACAATCCATAGCAACCAACAACATTAACTCATAACTAAAGGAATATCTGATATACTGTATATTCAGCTGGCATAATTTGTGGGACACCTATTATGTGATGCCCTATTTTTGAATAGTTGTTTTGCTTTCTTTGCAGATAATTGCTGCAGTTTTTAAAGCATATGGTAGCCAACATCAAAGCAAAGTATTTAACAGGCCCTGTAGTAGGGTTTGAAGTGTATTGGCCTGTATGCTAGTCTTTAGGGATCAGATTTTTGGATATTTTAGAGACAGTTTTTCCATCATACAGATCTGCAGCCTAAAATGGGAAGAAAGGTAAGCCATGTCATTTTTATATCTATGTATGAAAATACTGTGTATGTGTTGTGTCTGTTTTCTTAAGGTTTAGGTTTTATGCTGTTGTAACGAACTATGGCTTAAAAATAAAGCTTGATAGATTGACAGGTAGACCCCTCTTTGAGTCTAATAGAGAGTAATACCACTGATCCCAGGAATCATTGTCACTATTGTCACTATGTCACTATTGTCACTATGACTGCTCTCTTAAAAGAAAAAAAATTGTGACAGGCAGAAACATAAGCAATAACAAAATGAACTTTTCTGAACTTTTATTTTTAGGCTGCTGCTCTTAGAATGCTGCCTGCTGGAATCCTGGGTGAATTTTGGGAGTTGTAGTCAAAATGCTGGCTCCATGGGTGGTTTATCCGCCCGATGGCAGCCAACTTGCCCTCTCGCGAGAGTGGCGAGAGGGGGAAGGACAAGCAAGAACGTCCAGAAGGGAGGGGGAGGAGCGCCCTATAAAAGGGGGACTCTGACCCCCACCACCAGACAGTCAACTTTGGCATTCCCCACCTACCCGCCGCTTTAAGGGCTAGTGTGAATTTTACTGGTCGCCGTTTTTCCGGGGCTGGATAGGAATTTTTGACCCGCTCTCAGAATTGGCCTGTGAGAGTGGGGATTTTTTGCCTATCCCACACTTGTGCCTGGGGTGTTAGGCAAAGTCAATTGAGCTGTTGGTCACAATGGCGGCAGAAGCGGATGGAGGGTAGCGGTGAGTATGCAACAAACATCTGTCCCCAAGTACCCATAACCACGGCACAGGTCACAGTGTCGGGGCAGATGCGAGGGGACGCTTCCCTGCACTGGGCATTACCTAGATCTGGCCATTGAACGCAGGGAGGGATAATGACATCAACTGGCCTGGTGGGTGCAGTCGGCTGACTGTACCACCTGGGGGTTGTATCTTGCCCGATGCTGCCCAGTTGGAGGGGTCCCGGGTGACCCCAGGGTTCCAACCATGTTTGCTGATGCCCGGCCCCTCCTGTTCTTGTGATTGTTGAATTGTGTTAATAAAGCGTGGCCCAGATAAATCCATATTCCTGACTCGTCTCGTCATTTCAAGTGGGAGGGAAAATAATCTAGAAGTCCAATACTTAGAAGTGAGTACAACTGAGTTCAAAAGGGTTCGATCCAGGAGGAGCAGAAAACAACACATCTTCTAGCTAGAAATGGACTCGTTGTATACACTTTTAACTTGGATTTTAACTTTTATATTAAATAATAAGGTAATCCTCTATGATTATGTGTTCCCCTTGAATATAGATATTCAGATATTGACTGATTCCCATAATGCTTTTATAGTATTTGTATTTGTATATAGATATAATGGCCATTGGCTATAATAAAAACTAATTTGATTTGATTTGACTTAAACTGCTACCTCTGAGTTTGTGCAAGTTCATGTGCTGCTGCTACCCTTCCTCCTTCCTCAAGTGATTGAGCCAGAGGAGGTAGCTTTACAGGGGGTCTTTATGAAGTGGGACAAACTGGTTTGTGCCTATCTGTCTAGTCCATCAAGAACTTCAACAGATTCTCAGATTTTTTGCATATAATTGCAGATCATTTTAGTCCTATTCAGACCTAATAGAATCAAGCACTGTCATAGAAACATAGAATCATAGAATCATAGAGTTGGAAGAGACCTCGAGAGCCATCCAAGTCCAAAACCCTGCCATGGAGGAACCTCCATCACTGGACTCCTGACATATGGCCATCCAGCCTCTGCTTAGAAACCTCCAAAGAAGGAGACTCCACCACCCTCTGTGACAGCATATTCTACTGCTGGAGAGCTTCCAAATGTTTACATTGATTTTTTCCCTGTACTTTGATACCATTGCCCCGCATACTAATCTCTGAAGCCATGGAAAACAAACCAGTCCCTTCTTCAATGTGACATCTTTCAAAATTTTAAACATAGCTATCACATCCCCTCTCGGCCTTCTTTTTGTAAGGCTAAACATTCCCAGCTCCCTAAGCCGCTCCTTGTAAGACATTTCATCCAGACCCTCAATCATCCTCTGGACCCGTTCAAAATTTACAACATCTTTTTTAAATTGAGGTGCACAGAACTGGACATGGGCAGCTCCAAACCCAACAGAGTTTGTGGGTGGGGCATATTTGCCCACTCACCCCAGACTTCTGGCGCCAAAGCTTCATGCCAATCTGGGTCTCTGCTGCCCGGGGATGGGAACCAAGATAAGGTGGCTCCCTCCTTGCCCCAGCCACTTCACAACCCCTAACAAATGGAGAATGAGATTAGCTGGTCGCTGTGGGGTCAGATGGGAATTTTTGGTGGCTACTCTGATTGGCCCTGATTAGCCATGTGTTTTTGCCCATCCCATTCTCTTCTGCGTGTGGAATGGATATTGTTTGTCCTTTCTAATGGTCACAGTCTTGGTAGGCGGGTAGTGCAAGAGGTAATGGTATTCAGGTATGCCCGAGTAAGTCGCCCTTAAGGTGCTAGACAGCCCTTGAATAAAGTTAAACGTCATTGGCAATTTTAGGAGTTAAATAAAGTCGGCAAGTTAATATTATGCTGAACTGAGAGCTATGATGGGCTAGCAGATTCAGCCAAGTTGGCACGATGCTGAACAGGTGGGCAGCATCTTCCCATGGGTGAATCTCCCTGAATACATATTGGACTGGTACGGAATTATTTCCCGGCCATTACCTGCTTGCACTACATTTCAGGTCCCCTTAACAGGTTACTGGTATGTTACCTGATATAAGTTAAATATGTTATTAATAAAATTGTGGCCCGATTTATCCCAAAACTGAAGTTGTCTAATCTCTTAATTTCAGAGCTTGGGGGGGGCAAATACTCCAGTTGTACGTCTAATACGTATAATTTGTCTACTTTAGATATACAATTGGATTTAGACTCACGGGTGTGCCAGCTATTATCTAATGTAAGAATTGGCATCTTGCAGATTTTTAAACCACCATTCCCACAACCAGGCAGCATGGTCAGGAATGAAGGGGTATAGGAAGTGCAGCCCCAACACCAAGGTTGCCTAACAGCATGACTTAACCAATCATGTTTTGACAGAATGTAGAGAGGAAGCCTTCTGCCTCTCTGGCCTTTTTTGGAGTATCATGAAGCAAGCTAACATTGTTGACTCCCTGTATGGGCTGTTCATGGAGTCTAATTCTGAGCTCAAGGTTTTGGGAGCTGGAGTCACTGACAGTAATCATATGCTGGTTACTCTATGAACACAGAGAGCTGAATTTGTCACTTAATTTACTGGGCAATTTTTTTTGTTCAATACCAGTTATTAAACCAGTTCTTTTACTCTACATGCCCTTAATATGAAAAGCTTTTTCATATTTCCCCCCAGCCCTCCAAAGGTCTTGCAATCAAAAAAGCACTCTGTTGTACTAATTAATTACAGATGCGTGTATAGCCTGAATTTTTTTAAAAAATATGTTTAAAAAGAAACATGTTTTGGAATAGATATCAATCATCAAGTTGTTGATTTTTTTCCCTCCCTCAAGGTAAAAGTGAAAGCTTGGAAAAATTAATCTTGCATCTACTCTGTCTTGTACTCGTTGCCATATAAAATGAACTTTTAAAATGAAATGAAATTAATCAGGAACCTCTATAGCATTTCTTGGATACATTTCTTTTACTCTTGTTTTCTAATATGTCTCAGAAGGCACTGCTTGCTTTGATGATATTGTTATTTAGACTGGCTTTAAAGAAAAAAAATCAGTTGGAATAAGATGTGGTACATTCATACTGAAATACCTAATTAAGTCTATGTTTGCACAGATAAAGAATAGGGATCTGCTATGGATGTAAAAATGATGCAGTTGATTTTTTTAAAAAAACTAGATCACATGACATAAAGGCCAATGTGAATCACCAGAACCTTTTTTAACTTCCAAAACTGTTTTTCCTCTTGCTGCTGAGGCCTAATAATAATTTTTGACCTGTTTTTTTACCTTGCAATCCGTTGTTGTGATCAGTTGTTTTGATCTCCCATGGGTCAGTAGGCATGACTCTGGGTGGGATTCTGTTGACATAATATCATAGAATCATAGAATCATGGAATTGGAAGACACCTCACGGGCATCCAGTCCAACCCCCTGCCATGCAAGAACTCCCATCACAGTATGCCTGAAAGATGGCCATCCAAGCCTCTGCTTAAAAATCTCCAAAGAAGGAGACTCCATCACCCTCCGTGGCAGCATATTCCACTGCTGAACAGCTCTAACCTGAATTAAAGTGGCTCCAGTCTGTCGTGCAGAAAAGAACACAGAAAGTGGTATTAGGTGATTCATGTTTAACACCACAGCCACTGACCTGTGGAGTCCCCCAGGGTTCTGTTCTGTCTCCTGTGTTATTTAACATCTATCTGAAACCTCTGGGGGAGATTATCAGGAGTTTTGGGGTTAATTACCACCAGTATGACAATGATACCTAGCTCTACCTCTCATCACCTTCAGATTCCAAAGGAGCTACTATCTCAACTTTACATGAGTGTTTAGCTGCAGTAATGAACTGGATAAGGATGAACAAAATGAAACTAAACCCTGACAAGACAGAGGTGCTTTTGGTCAGTCAAAAGGGAGAACAAGAGATAGGGATGCAACCTGTACTGACTGGATGGGGTCACCCTCCAATTGATAAAACAGGAACACAGCTTGGGGGTGCTGTTTGACTCATCCTTGAGCCTGGATGCTCAGGTTACAGCTCTGACCAGGAGTACATTTGCACAATTAAGGCTAGTACGCAAGTTATACACATTTCTTGAGAAACTAGCTTTGGCCATGATGACACATGCCCTAGTGACATTCTGTCTGGACTACAGTAATGCAATCTATGTGAGACTATTGATGAAAAGTCTCAGGAAATTTCAATGGGTGCAAAATGCAGAAGCCAGATTCCTAACTAGAATGGGGGACAGATGTCACATTACACCCCTATTAAAGCAGCTCCACTGGCTACCAATCAGGTATCAGGCAGCTTTCAAAGTGCTGACTTTAACCTACAATGCACTGCACTATCTGGGTCCTAGCCACCTCAAAGATTGACTCTCACAGTATGAACCGACTTGGGTGTTTTCTCTCCATCCCGCCACCCTCACAGGTACGTCTCATTGGAACACATGAAAGGGCCTTCTTGACTGCTTCACCCAGACTCTGGAACGCCCTCCCACTGGAGGCCAGGACTGCCTCATCTCTGCTGTCTTTCTGGAAACAGGCAAATAACTTTCTCTTCAGGCAAGCTTTCCCTGAATGATGGACTACCTATTATTAGAGATGGGCACGACTCAGAAAAATTGGTTTTTCGTTTTTCGTTTTTCGTTTAGGGGTCCGATTCATTTCGTTTCCGTTTTTCATGAAATTTTCAAAAATTTGTCGTTTCGTTTTTCATTTTTTCGTTTTTTGTTTCTACCCACTTTTGCGCGATTTTAAAGCATTTCTGGGGGCTGCCAGAGCTTTTTGGCCCTCTGTGGCTGCCATACCTGCCCAGTCTGCCACCTGGGCATGCTATTGGTTGAAGTTGTCCAAGAATTTACATGACCCCATCACATGGCTTGCCTCCATGTTGTGGCTGGAGTGGCGACATCCATTTTGTCATCCTTAAAGTGAAAAGAAAAATATGTCGCGATGGGAGAAGACAAAAACAAACGTTTTAAGGACCCCAACCCCCTGGTAGGTAATAATTTCAAATAATTCTCGCATTATCGCTGCATTTTAATGGATGTCCAGGGCGTTTTAATATCCAAGAAATCAATATTAGGCATCTGGGAGCCATTTTGGGTCGATGTCCCCTAACTCCCCTTAAAGGAAAAAAATACAACGATCTGAGAAAAGACATAAATGCACGTTTTAAGGACCCCCACCCCCCTGGTAGGTATTATCAGGCAGTATAAATAATTATCGCTGCGTTTTTATGGATGTCCAGGACGTTTTTTAACATTTAAAAAACAGCTCATTTCATTGCGCGCCACCAGTAACGAAAAACAAAAATTGGCTCAAAATTAGTCATTTCGTTTCCGTTTCCGTTCCATTTTGGAGCCGATTTTCATTTTTCGTTTCATTCCGTAATGAAAATGAAAAACGAAAACGGAAACGAAAATTTCGCTAAGTCATGCCCATCTCTACCTATTATGTTTCTTTTACATGAATCAATAGGATCACATAGACTTTGTGTCTATAACTAGAGATGGGCACGGACCAGAAAATCCATGCTTCGGGTTCGTCTGGTTCGGGCCCACCGTTGATTCAGTTCGAGTTTGGGTTCAAATGAATTTTTTAAAAAAAAATTATTTGAACCCAAACTGGTTCAGGTTCGGGTACTTACTGGTGGTGGTGGTGGTGGTGGTGGGGGTGGGGGTGGCTTTAGCGGATCCTGGCCCCTGCTGCAGGGGCTTTTTGAGGCACTGGCATGGGGCTAGCACCACTTTTTTTCCAAGTGCCCACTGTGCGCCCTCCAGGCAAGGAAGCAGGAGGCGACCCAAGCCAGAGGAAGGGGCGGTGGAGGCGGAAGGTCCCAGTTCGCCCAAGTGTGCATCCTCCTCCCCGAACCGGCCTCGCCTCTGCCCGGGAACCAGGTTGCCTCCTCGCCCAGCCTTGGAAGCCAACGGTCCCAGCAGCAAGAATGCCAGTGTAGAAATGCCTGCTTCACGCCACCAGCTCAGCACCCCAGCCCTCTCCCTCTGCCTTTTTAACTTCCTGGTTCAGGCCCCACGCTACAGCTGTAGCCCGGGGATTTTTGTTTTGTTTTGTTTTGTTTCCCTTTCAAGGCTGACCGCGCAGCCCCTGGGGCCCAGTCAGCACTGGTTTTTTATTTTTTATTTATTTTAGGGTGCCAACCAGGCCACCCTTGGGGGCTGGTTGGTGTTCCCCCTTTTTTAAAATGTATTTTTATTTTATTTTAGTCCCCCTGTAGTGCAGAGCTTTTTTGTTTGTTTCCCTTTCAGCACCAACCACATGGCCCCTGGGGCCCGATCGGCACTGTTTTTTTTTTAATTTTTGTGTTATTTTTATTTTAGGGTGCCAACCAGACCACCCTTGGGGCCTGGTTGGCACTCCTTTTTTTTTTTTTTTTTACTGTGCCGACGACATGGCTGCACTACAGC
>JAHTLZ010000016.1:4716796-4747961 GCA_023846285.1 Phrynocephalus versicolor
GCACCAGGTACGAGACATCTCCGCCCCCCCCCCATTAACAAAATGAACCTAACCAAACCACTTTTGCTTGGTTCATTTTGTTTCATGTTAAATTTGCCCCTAGGGTCGTTATCCATTTTGTTACATAACAAAATGAATAATGAATAACAAAACAAAAAAAATGTTTCGTGCCTATCTCTATTTATAACCACTTATAACCTTGTGTGATTGCATTGACACTATGTTTTCAATGTTAGTTTCCATCACTCATAAATTTTACATGGAATTTTACTCTCTTTTTAACTGCTCACATTCTGTTGTAGTTTTAATGTAATGTTGTCTTTTAATTCTGTAAGATGTCCCTCCATTCTCTGTTCTCAATATTTGAACATGTCTTAATTGTACTGGACTGTATATTTTCCCTCATTACTGTAAGCTGCCTTGGATCATTGTCCAAGGAGAAAGGCAGGGTAAAAATACTCTGAAATAAAATAAAATAAAATAAAATAAAATAAATAAAATCAGGAAGGGAATCATTGAGCTTTGATATTTTGCACTCTGCAGTTTTTATTACTGGAAGCCAGGCTTTGTTGATTTTTAGACTTTCTTCTTTTTTTTTGTTGAAACTGTGCATACGTTTGTGGATTTCAATAGCTTCCCTGTGCAGTCTGACATAGTGATTGATAGTGTTGTCCAGTGCCTCTGTGTCCTGGAAGAGGATTTCATGTCCAGTTTGTTTCAGGGTGTGTTCAGCTACTGCTGATTTTTTCAGGTTGTTTTAGTCTGCAGGGTCTTTCACTTTCTTTTATTCTGGTCTGGATGCTGTGTTTTGTGGTCCCAATATACACCTGGCCACAACTACAAGGTATCCAGTATACTCCTGCTCTGGCAAGTCGGTTCCCTTTGTCCTTTGTTGACCGTAGCTGTTGTATTTTTGTGGTGAGTCTAAATACTATTTGTAGGTTGTATTTTTTCAACACTTTGTCCATGCAGTCAGTGACTCTTTTTATATATGGGAGAAATACTTTGTTTGTTGGAGGCTGTTTTTCTTCTTTAGTCTGGGAAAGCTTGCCTGAAGAGAAAATTATTTGCCTGTTTTCAGAAAGTCAGCAGAGATGAGACAGTCCTGGCCTCCAATGGGAGGGAGTTCCAGAGTCTGGGTATAGCAGCGAAGAAGGCCATTTCATGTGTTCCCAGAACGCATACCTGTGAGGGAGGTGGGATGGAGAGAAAAGCCTCTCCTGAGGACCTTGGCACTCAAATTGGTTCATAGTGCAAGATTTGATCTTTGAGGTAGCAAGAAGCAGGTTGTGTAGTGCTTTGCAGGTTAAGGTCAGCACTTTGAATTGTGCACAATAGCTGTAAGGGTGTAATGTGTTCTCTGTACAGTCAGCAATCTGGCTGCTGCATTTTGGATCCATTGAAGTCTCCTGAGATTTTTCAGCGGATGTCCCACATACAGCGCATTACAGTAGTCGAGTCGGGATGTCACTAGGGCATGAGTAACTGTGGCTAAAGCAGGTTTCTCCAGGAATGGGCATAACTGGTGTACTAGCTTTAATTATGCAATTGACCACAGCCATGACCCGGGCATCTTAGGCTCAAGGATGAGTCCAGGAGCACACCCAAGCTTTGCACTTCTTTTTTCAATTGTAGGGTGCTCCCATCAAATGTAGGTTTCATCCTTATCCCTTGTTCTCCCTTTCAGCCAATGAGCAGCACCCCTGTCTTATCTGGGTTTAATTTCATTTTGTTCATCCTCATCCAGTTCATTATTGAAGCTAAACACTCATGTAAAGCCGAAACAGCAGCTCCCTTCGAATCCGGAGGTGACAATAGGTATAGTTGCATGTAATCGGCATACTGGTGACACTTAACCCCAAAACTCCTAATAATCTCCCCCAGAGGTTTCATATAAATGTTAAATAACATATGAGACAGAACAGAACCTTGGGGGACTCCACAGGTCAGTAGCCGTGGTGTTGAACATGAATAACCTAAGATTACTTTCTGCGTTCTTTCCTGCAGGAAGGACTGGAGACACTTTAATGCAGTGTCCTCAATTCCCATTTCAGAGAGACAAGTCAGGTGGATGCTGTGGTCTATAGTGTCAAAGGCAACTGAGAGGTCTGGTAAACCAAAAAGGACACAGATCCCCTATCCATTTCCCTGCGTAGGTCATCTGACAGTGCAGCCAATGCCGTCTCCATCCCATAGCCAGGCCTGAAGCAAGATTGAAATGGATCCAGGTAGTTTATCTGATCCAGAAACCTTTGGAGCTGCGAGGCCACAACCAACTCTAGTACTTTCTCCAAGAATGGGATATTCAATATTAATTGGTAATTGTTCCATATTGTTGCATCTAAGGAGGGATTTTTTTAAACAGCGGTTCTACTATTGCCACCTTTAAGATTTATATGTCACTTCAGCCCCATTTGGGTGATTCATCTCTGGGTAAACATCTGAGAACATGGAGTACACTAGCTTCCCAATATTATGTATTTGCACAGGTCAGTTTTCTGAGGAACAGCCATCTCTTTTGTGGCATTTTATGCAATGCTATTTGCAATACTTCAGGGCAATAAAAATGGGCATTATAAAGTTTGCACAGATCATCAAATATTTCTTTTTACATGGAGAAGATGACAAAAAGACCAGTGGGGCAGTTAGTCTAATGTGAACCTCCTCCTTATAGGTTCCACTCAACACAATTTGGGTAGGGATATTGTCTCTGTGTCTTGAGCCCTTTGAGAAAAGATAATTTAATAGATTAATCTTTTTATATATATCACAATCCATAAATATCACATAAAACTGAAGTAAAAGGCAAACCATCTGGGATTCTCAACAGAAAGTAATACATCATTATGCAAAGTGATGAGGAGATAATTGAACTGAAGTAATGAACCTCAAACAATGAAAGAGGAAAGTAGAGTCACATATTTACAATCACCTGACCCTAGGACTTTATTACATTTTTCAATGCAAATCAGTTGGAAGTCTAGTGAGGTGATTATTACAAATGTGCACCTTTTCAAATGGTGAACATCAATCTCCATGTGGTATAATATATTTCAGATAGTTCTATTTATAAAAAGAAATCTGAATTGTCTGTATTATCCTTTGTTTACCTTAGACAGGAACAGAAGAAAGAACCTGTTAGAGTTACAGACTCACAGTTTCTTGTTTGCATTGATTTCACTATGAAGCTAGTTAATAACAAAACAAGAATGTTATTAGTTAATAATAAAACAAGAATGTGGCCAAATGATAAAGATGAAATGAATTATGTGTATAAGGGATAGAATATCAACTGAACTAATGAACAGATTAATGGGGATGGGATTTTCCTAGCCCAACAGAGGCATATCAGTATAATGAACTTTGAAAGGAAGCTGAATATGTTTTAACTGAAAAAAGGGTTTTGGAAATATTACATTTAGCATGCTCTTTGAAATTTTTGGAAACATTTGTTCATTACTTGGTTAGTTTGCTCATATAATCCATGTAGTAATAGGTTGCCTCCATTGGGAATATATATTAAAACATCACTGGCTTAACTAAAATACATAAAAATCATGCTTCATTCATTAAAGATGATAAAAATTAAGAGGAATATCTAATATAGAAGACAGGAACACAATTCATAGACCTCTGGATAGTTGAGCACTCATCTGAAAACAACAGAATGAAATTAAGCAGGGACAACCACCAAGTTTGCTGTCTAGGAAAAAGAAAGCAAGAGCACAGTTACAAGATGGAGGATTCTTGGCTCAGTTTTACTGTGAGCAAGAAGGACTGGGGAATTGTTGTTGATCACAAGCTGAATACAAGCCAGCAATATGATGTGGGTGCAAAAAAGGCAAATTCTATTTTAGGCTACATTGACAGAACCACATGGAGTACTACTTCTCTTCCATTCAACACCGGCTAGAACTCAGATTGAGTACTGTGTCCACTTCTGGACACTACACTTAACATTCAGACAAACTGGAACAAGTTCAGAGAAGTCTGTGAAGATTCTCAGTCATCCAAGTGAGGTTACCTAGAAGACGAGTCATGGCAACATTTTGCTGATCATGCAAGCAGCTTCGTCAGTCTGAGGAAAGTTAGTGACAATTTTTTGTTCACCTTGATTTCACATCACCCTGGTCTGAATAGGCTCGTTAGGCGTACAGTGGCCTGAATAGGCTTGTTAGGTGGACAATGGTCTGAATAGGCCTGAACTTCCAGAAAAGTTTAGAGGAGAAGATAAGGATGATTTGGGACTGGAAATCAAACTATGTGGTGAAAGATAGGAAGATCTGGAAATATTTAGCCTTGGGAAAAGAACAGTAAGGAAAGAGATATTATAGCATTATTCAAATACTTGTAAGATTGTTACACAGAGAAAAGGCAGAATCTATTCTCAATTACTTCAGAATTTAATGGGCTGAAGTTACAGGAAGCCAGATTTGGGTTAAGTATCAGGAATAACCTGCTAACTGTTCAAGTGAGTATGACTAGAGGAACAATTACCTAAGAAGGTGGTGAGCTCTCCAGCAATGGAGACATTCAAGAGAAGGTTAGCTAGCCAGCAAATATAAATCAGCTATATTTTGACTAAAATTCCTTCATTGAGGATTAGAACTCGCTTGATGGCTGTATATGCTCCTTTTGATTCCAGTATGCTGTGACATGTTTCTCTTTCTTTGAAGTCCACATAACATGGCAACGTATGTTACAATTTTGCATGGTTTGTGCTATTTGCACAAATAAAAAAGCCATAGTCAAAATGGAAAATAGATCATCCAATAAATGGAAAATTGAAGAAGAAAATATGCAGATTGGGATAAGTGACGATTAATATGATCATATGGGCACAGTAGTCCTCTCTCAACAGGGGTGTGGAACTTAGACACAATCTGTCTCCCATTTATCATGTTGCCCTTTTGTGAATCTCCAGACAAATCGAAATCAATTGAAAGCTCCACCAGGAAGGCCACTGCTAGTGACCCATACTTAATGGAAGTTGAGAAGGGTTGCATAGGCGTGACTTTCACACACACCAGGCCATTGTCCATCTAATAAGCCTATTCAGTTCACAGTAGGGTGAAATCAAGGTGAACTATACATTGGAGGTCTCCTACCAACCTTCCTCAGACTGAAGAAGCTACTTGGATGAGTAGCAAAACATTTTGATTCCACAAGAAAAGTGGTTCAGTTGCCATGGGTCAAATCCCAGATAACTGGACCTGGATGGTTGAGAAGATCAAAAGACATGTATCTAAGAACAACTCGCTATCATATTAGTAAGGGAGTAATAGGAAATTGACAGTTTCCTATTAGGATAGGACAGATCTTTTCTGATCCATATAGAGAGAGACCTCTGACTGAGAAGTGGTAAGTACCTGTTTACTTGTTACACAGGTTGGTGGTTTTGTGTGAGGGGGTTTGTTTTTTGTTTGTTGGTTTGTTTTATAGTTTTCTTTAGCTAAGAAGGAAATATACACCAGAAGAAATTGAAGCACTTCTACAATGTTCTGTATGTGCACATTAAAGGAACTGTTCAACTTCCATCATCAAACTTAAAAGTTCTGCCCAGTGTACAACCTGTGTAATTTCAAGTCAGAGGGAAGGATTTAATATTTCATGACAGCAAAGAAACCTAGAACGACTGGATTTTTACAAGCAAAGCAATTTAAACTGCTGGTTTTTAAACCACTGATCTCCTAATTCTTTCCTGCCATTCGGTGGCAATGCACACAAGTCAGACTCCAGTCACTGAACAGAAAATATGCTTTAGCGCTGTATGGAGCATAAGAGATTTTTTTTTACAGCATTAGTAAGCAGGCTAATAAGCCCAGCCCCAAAAAAAGAAACCACACTTCCTGCTGCCTATCTCTGTCTTCTCTTCCATATACTGTATATTGTGCTGCTCTAAATGTGAGCACTGAAACAAAATAATAACTGAAGGGGGTGGGGCTACCATGCCCCCCATGTGTTTGTTCAGTCCTTAAAAAGAACCTGAATCAGGCTTCAGGGAGGACCAGGTGTATTTTTTTTTCTGTGTAATTCTGTGAAACTGGTCTATGGAAGGGTGCAAGTACACTGACAAATAAATGTTTCAGGCTAGCAAAGCAGTATGGAAACTGGCTGACTTTTGCATCTTCTCAAATCATCCACGAGCCACAAACAACACTGATTCCCTTGCCAATCTCTCCTCATTTCTGAATGTTTGCTTGAAACAATTTAAAATTAGGAAACCAGACTTCGCAGGTGTGACTTCATGGCTGATCTATTTGCTTTTTGGCTACTGTGTGGATGCACCCTAATCTTAAGGGATGGAATAATAATATAAAAAACCTAATCATCCCTTTTTCTGGGCCCAGAAGACTGAAGAATGACTACAACTTGGCAAAGCATGTAATCCCTTGCACTGTTATGCTTTATGGTTATCCCCAGGACTGGGGTGCCGACAGATATATTTTCCCTGTGGATTTCAAATCCACAAACTGGTAGAGTTACAGCAATGCTGTTGGGGATCATATGGCCTCCCTGCGGCCTCATATGTCTTTCTTGAAGCTATGATTGCGGACATAGCATATCTGAAGGAAGTGGTTTCACTAACAAATTAAAATATATTGGGCTTTGATTTTCAGGAATGTTGCAATACACTTAAAGATTAAGTAGAACTGCTGCCCAAGCCAGATATCCTTTATCATTACACCGTGGTAGGGGATCAGGATGGAACAGGTAATGAAGGCACCAGGGCAAAAGTTACTATAACAGATAAGTAATAAACCATTGTGGTAGAGGAATTGTTCAGGGAGGAAGATAATAAGAGATTACCTTACAGTGGAAACTGGAGCAACTTGTGGTAATGATTAAGCACTGAAATGTGCTGGTGTTTTTGGAGAGATATAAGCACAAATACACCTCCCACACCCCCTCTGCTATATCCTTAGAATATGTTGATCATTAGTTATCTATATGAAACCCAAGCTTAATATGATAAGCCATGCTGGACTGTTTATCTGAAGATATTTAAAGAGATGATGTTCCCCTTTTGGAGCTTCATATTGCTAAAAGATGTGTGCAATTTCTTTACAAAGAACATTCCAGCCTCCCTGCAGCTGAAATCTGTGGGGTTTATAGCTGTCCTCTGAAAGACCCAGATGTACAAGTCATTTCATGTGGACTTAATTGCTGGACATCTAATGTTGTATTCAGGTCACTTTCTCAAAGTACAAGAACTATGAGGTTTGCCTCGATTAGAAACGATTTTGTCTCCACACAAGGCTTTTTCTCTTTCTTTCCCCTTTTCCTCCCTCCCTTCTGTCCTTTTTCTTTTTCATATTTGTTCTCTCCTCACACCCTCAGAGTTCTTTCAGACTTTCCTTCTTCTTAAAAACATGTCCCCTTGTTCAGACAAGGGGACGCAGCCTCTCTCATTCTCGCTAACCCTTTGAAAAATTCTGCATCCTGAAGAAAGAAATGGTGGCTGAAATTCTGTTGTTATGACTTACATGGCTTACATGATTCTTCAGCTTTATTTATTTATTTATTTATTTGTTATATTTATATCCCGCTTATATACTGGGTACTCTAAGCGGCTAACAAAAAGGCTATAAAGCCAACAAAATACAATAAATAATCAGACAGACATACCTAAAAACACCCTAGACCCTGTTAAAATCAAGTGAAGCCTCGAATAAGCACAGATTACGATGGCGGGGGAAGAAAAAAAAATTAACTGTCGCCAAAGGCCTCGCGAAAAAGGAAGGTTTTCAGCGCCTTTCGGAAGGCCAGCAGGGACTCTGCAGAGCGCACTTCACTGGGGATGGAATTCCAGAGGCTGGGGGCCGCCACCGAGAAAGCCCGGGTCCGAGTGCTCGTCCTCCGGGCTTCCCGAGGGGTGGCGACCCAAAGCAAGTGCGCTCGCGCCTGCCGAACGAGACGGGCCGAGGTTGACCGCTGAGCGATACGCTCTGCCAGGTAGTCCAGTCCCAAGCCATGGAGGGTTTTATAAACTAAAACCAAGACCTTGAATCTAATCCGGGCTGCAACGGGCAACCAGTGCAGGCGGGCCAGGACTGGGGTGATGTGGTCATAACGACGCACACCAACCACCAGCCTGGCTGCCGCGTTCTGGACCCGCTGCAAGCGCCGGAGGAGATTCAAGGGCAACCCCATGTAGAGCGCGTTACAGTAGTCCAGCCTCGAGATCACCAGAGCTTGGACCACTGTTCTCAAGGAGTTCGCGTCGAGGTATGGGCGGATCTGGGCGATCCGACGGAGATGGAAATAGGCGGACCTGGTCACCGACGCCACCTGGTACTCCATGGCAAGCACCGGGTCCAGGAACACACCCAGATTCCGCACCCTCTCCGCAAGCTGGAGGGGGACACCCCCCAGACAGGGAAGAGGGCCACCGTACCCCGACGGCGAGCTCCCGAAGAACATAACCTCCGTCTTCTCGGGGTTGAGCTTAAGCCTGTTCGCCCCGGTCCAGGCCAGTACGGCCTCCAGGCACCCGTCGAGAACTTCCACAGCTTCCACAGCAGAGGTGTTAAAGGAGAGATAGAGCTGCGTGTCATCAGCGTACTGATGACAGCAGACTCCAAAACTCCTGATGACCCCCGCCAACGGTCTTACGTAGATGTTAAACAGCATGGGGGACAGAGACGACCCCTGTGGAACCCCACAAGGGAGGATCCAAGGTGCCGATAACTCCCCCCCATGCTGCACGTACTGTGGCCGGCCCTCCAGGAAGGAACGGAGCCAACTGCGAGCAGTGCCTCCGATTCCGACCTCAGAGAGCCGGTCCAACAGGATACCGTGGTCGACGGTATCAAAGGCCGCTGACAGATCCAGGAGGACCAGCAGGGACGAGCAACCCCTGTCGGCCGCCCTGAGAAGGTCATCTTGCAGGGCGACCAAAGCTGTTTCGGTACCCCGGCGGGGCCTGAACCCGGACTGGCAAGGATCGAGGCACTGCCGATCCTCCAAGTATGACTGCAGCCGGACCGCCGCCACCCTCTCGATCACCTTGCCCATAAACGGGACATTGGTGATAGGACGATAGTTTGTCAGATCATCCACCGCCAGGCCAGGTTTTTTCAGGATGGGCTTTACCACCGTCTCCTTCAGACGAGAGGGAAAAACCCCCTCGCTGAACGAGGCGGTGGCGATGGCAGAAGCCCATTCGGCCATGGTCCCTCTGGCAGCTCTAATTAGCCAGGCAGGGCAAGGGTCGAAAGGAGTGGAGGCAGGCCGGCAATGCGCCATAGCCTTGGAGACCTCGACAGCAGAAACAGGCCCAAGCGCATCCAACCGAGGCGACGAAGGCGGACCAGCAACTGGGGATGGCGGGACAGGACCACTGCAACCGGAGTCAAAACCAGCACGGATGGCCTCAATCTTAGTTCGAAAAAAGGCTGCGACTTGCTCGCTACTGAACTCAGTAGGAGGAGGCCTAGCCAGACTAGGATTGCTGAGGTCCCGAACCACCCGGAAGATCTCCGCCTGGCGGTTTGAGGCCTCAGCAATTCTCAGGGAGGTGAAAGAGGTTCTAGCCTCCCTTATCGCGGTGATATAGCGACTAGACTGGGCATCAACAGCAGCCTTACTCAACGCCGTGCGGGATTTCCTCCAGCTGCGCTCTAACCTCCTCCTAACCTGCTTCATTGCCCTAAGCTCCCCCGTGAACCATGGGGAGGGCCGGGCTCGGCAGCGGAGGAGGCGCTTGGGGGCGATCCGGTCAATGGTGTGGGCAGCTGTTTCATGCCAAAGATTCGCCACACCCTCGGCCGGAACGTCAGTCATTCCACCAGGAAATCCCCCAAAGAGCTCACCGAACCGCTGAGGGTCCATGAGCCTCCGGGGGCGGGCCAAGATGGTAGGCCGATGGTCCCCGCAGGGAGGTGCCGGAATGGCCAGGGAAAATGACAGCAGGTGATGGTCTGTCCAAGACACAGGAAGGGAGACAAGGTCCCCCACCTCCAGACGCGAATCCCCCGACATGGAGGTAAACACCAGATCCAGGGTGTGACCAGATCTGTGAGTGGGGCATAAAACGTGCTGGGACAGACCCATGGAAGCCATGGATTCCATGAACTCCAGAGCTGCACCGACAAGCCCACCATCCGCATGCACGTTGAGGTCTCCCACAACCAAAAGGCGCGGGGATCTCAACAGTGCAGCGGAGATGAACTCTGTGAGCTCTGGGAGGGATTGTGCAGGGTTGCGGGGAGCTCGGTAGCCCAGCACAATGCCAAATCTGTCCCGCTGTCCCACCAGCAGATGAAGTACCTCCAACCCCTGGCTAACCAATGTCGAGGCCCTGCTGACGTGTAAAGAATCCCAGTAAACGATTGCGGCCCCTCCCCCCTTTTGACCCCCCAACCTTCCCACTCCCTCTACCAAGTACCCGGGCGGGCAAAGGAGAGAGAGAGAAGCCCCCCCCTCCGTGCCCACCCAGGTCTCGGTGATGAATGCCAGGTCGGGCTTCCCATCCACAATGGCATCGTGGATGAGAGGGATCTTGTTATGAACCGACCTGGCATTCATCAGGATACAGGTAAGGTTGGGGGCGCTGGTGGAGTGACTCCCGGGCACGTGGCAGAGAGCCGAGGGGTCAGAACGGGGGACAGACACGAGTTGTCTGGCCCAAGTTCTTCTTGTCTGACGTACCCAACGGCTTCCAGCGTACCGCCCACGGCCCATCACCGTTGGTATATGAGCTCCTGCATTCATGGCGGAAAAAAAAAGAAAGAAAGAAAATTACACTAACAATAACAATAACAGAACAATAATGCACTAAATTACAAATTACAAACTACGAACAACAAGATACAACAACAACAGCAAAATAGAAAAAAAATAATACTAAATAACAGTAAGAATAACAAAACAATAGTGCACTAAAATTACAGATTACTGACTACAAACAGCAAATTAAGGGCTAACCGCCAGGGCAAGTGGAGAGGGACAGGGTTGAGGACGCAAAGATGGTTCACAGGCAGTGAGTGAGCAGCAATAACTGGTCTGGCAACTGATATCATGGGGGGGGGTAAATACAAACAGAAGGTGGGAAATCAAATGAAAGGGGGGGCGGTGGTGGGGGAGGGGAGGGGACACTCACGCCCGTCTGGTAGTCGTCCGCAGGTCAAACTTGGAACGACCACGGCGTCCAAGAAGTCTTCCAAGTCCCTAAGTCCCCCTCCATGGCCAAGGCGGGCCCCCACAAAAATTTAAAAACAAACATAACAACAAAAATAAAAACATGGCAGCAGCAATAAAAATAGCGAACGCAGCCGAGGCAAACCGCTGCTGCCGCCGCCCGCCATCTTGTGTCGAAAGACTGCTCTAGGGAGCAGGAGCTGGAGACTTCCAGGCACAGACCCACCTTTAGCCAGATATTTCAGAATAATTCAGATATTTTTCTGAATTATTCTTATTATTTTAATCCAACCCGCTATTCTCTGGGGGGTCTGGCAGTTCCCATGGGATCCTTTTCATGTTGGACAAGCTGTATGGGGGCAATGGGACGAGGAAGTTGTCAATTTCTGTGAACTGCCGCCACCTGTAAAATCAGGCCAATTATGATTTACATTCTTGCTTGTTAATCAGAGACACACAATTAACATTCTCTAGAAATAAAACCATGGTCCAGAGTGGGCATCCAAGTGATAGATCAGAATCTTATTACTTCTGTATTCTGGTGCTACATTGTTGTACTAGCACTAGAATTTAGAACTAATAAGATTCTGATCTATCACTTGGATGCTCATTCTGGCCAATGATATTCCAGGTGTTTCTAGAATGCTGATCATGTGTCTCTGATTCACAAATATTACTTTTTAATCTCTCTCTACTTTTATTGGGGTTATAAATCGTTGCTGGTCTCTTTCTTTCAAACAAGAACAATAAATATCCGTTATTTGCTCCTCATCAGCAAGATGTTCAGACTTTTTGCTTCTTATTTTTCCATCTATAAAATGTACCCATGTATAAGTCGACCCACAATTTCCAGCCCGAAATAACAGTTTCTCTACTGTGTGTTCTCTCATTGGATTACTTCCATGTATAAGACCACCCTAAAATTTATATATATATTTATATATTCTTATACATGGAAAAATACAGTAACACTTTTTAAATGGCGGTGTTGCACAAAATATCCTACTGCTGAACTTCATGGGAGTGTACTGGGACTTTTTAGCAAAAAAAAAATGTTTAAGTATATGACCCAACTAAAATCTGGAAGTTGAGCAGCTTGAATGAGTAGTAGAGATGGGCACGAAACGAGTGATTTTTCATTTTTGTTTTCGTTTTTTTGTTTTGTTACGCAACAAAAATGAAACGAAAAAATTTTTCAAAACAAAAAGAAAACAAAAATGAAAACGACCCATTTTACCGTGTTTTTCGTTTTCGTTGCAGCAAATGCATTGAACTGAAAAGAATGCTAACGAAACAGCAATTTTTCGTTTTTGTTTTCATTTTTTCGTTTCGTCACCTAACGAACCGAAAACAATTTTTTTTGCAAAAAACCTCACGAAAACGAAAACGTACCGAAACGGACCCCTAAACGACCAAACGACAAACGAAACACCATTTTTTTGAGTCGTGCCCATCTCTAATGAGTAGTTTGGATGAGCAGCAAAACATTTGCATCTCACAAGAAAAGAACTCCTCATCAGCAAGATGTTCAGATTTTTTGCTTCTTATTTTTCCATCTATAAGATGCACCCATGTATAAGTCGACCCACAATTTCCATAGCTCACCTTCCAGATAAACTCACCTGGACAACTGAGAATCTTCACAGACACACCCAACTATATATCCTGGGACATGTAGAGATGTGACAGTTAAAAATGAGGTCAAAATATTATGGCCTAAAATGCTGCTTATGGGACAATGTAATGACAGTCACATTAAAGATGTTAGCTGTTTCCCAAAATGTCCGCTATGTGGCTGGTCATTGCATGGTTGCTTGATCAACTGCCCAACTGGTTGTTTGACTATCACAAGACAGGCTGCCTGGAAAATGCAATAACTACTTTTGTGCCTGCCCCAATGGCTGAAATTCTGTTTCCTCGATGCAGGAGGTTGCAACTTGGATCAATCAAACATATGGAAGAGATGACTCACCAAATCCCCAATGATTCAATGTGCCTACTTACATCCTACTTCCCATGTGAGCAACAGCATTTCTGCTTATGGTTGAAGAAATCTTCAACAGAAACTTGGTTTATAACCTAGATTCGATACCTATAGACACCAAATCCAGCCACTTCATTGACACCAGCCCTAGACAGTGGCTGAAATTGAGGAAGAGCTTTCTGCACACTTTTCAAGGTCATAAAAATAATAAATAAGAATATACTAAGAGAACACAGAACAACATGCCTTGGCAAATGAATGCTGAAGATTGTCTCCCACCAGGAAAGAACTCAAGTTGGATTATCTGGACATCAGTTAACAGACTTCAAAGTATAGTAGGAAGATCAAAGAATAATCAAGTAAAATGGGGCTACTTAGATACATGGGACAACTTATTTGTGACTGTGGAGAAAGTTAATCAATGCATCATGGAATCTCTGCCCCATCAGATGTACAAAAGAAGATCTAGCAAATGACCGTGTTAGCAATATAGTATAGTAGGCTGCTTCTGGTCAAAAATATTGTAATTGTCTTAAGAGTTTAATTTACTTTTAATTGTACCTATATTCCATATAAATCCTAATTTAAATTATGCAACCCTCTGATAGAAATAGAGAACAGACCTTCAGAGAAATGCAATACTAGACAAGTGATGGTGTTTTTATTTATTTATTTATTTATTTATTTATTTATTTATTTATTTATTTATTTAGCTTATATGCCACCCACTACCCAAAGGTCTCTGGGTGGCTCACAATCAAAATAAACAATTAAAACATCAACATTACAATAAAATTAGAACACTAAAAACATATCAATACAATAAATACAATACATTAAAATTAGAACTAAAATTAGAACTAAAATTGTCATCAGGACCCACAGGATTTCATACCATTATACAAAACGATAGTAAGGCCACACCTGGAGTATTATGTACAATTCTGGTCACCGCATCTCAAAAAAGACATAGTGTGACTGGAAAAGGTGCAGAAGAGAGTGACTAAAATGATTAATTGCCTGGGACACCTCCCTTATGAGGAAAGGCTAAAACATTTTGGGCTCTTTAGTCTGGAAAAAGGCGCCTCGGGGGGATATGATTGAGACATACAAAATAATGCAGGGCATGAATAAAGTGGATAGAGGGACACTCTTCTGCCTCTCACAAAATACCAGAACTCTCAAACTGAGGGCTGGGATAGTAAGAATAGACAAAAGAAAATATTTTTTCACCCACTGTGTTGTTAGTCTGTGGAACTCCCTGCCACAGGATGTGGTGATGACATCTGGCCTGGATGCCTTCAAAAGGGGATTGGACAGATTCCTGGAGGAAAAGTCCATCACAGGTTACAAACCAAGACAGAGATGTATCATCTCCAGGCTTAAAATGGGGGTACTTCAAGGACCAGATGCAGGGGAGTGGTATCAGGAGACAGATATCTAGTCTTGTGCGCTCCCAGACGCATCTGGTGGGGCCACTGTGAGATACAGAAAGCTGGACGGTGGGCCTTTGGCCTTATCCAGCATGGCTCTTCTTATGTTCTTACGTTCTTAAAAAACATAGAAGAAATTTGCAGACATAAAATGGTAACCAGAAAAGCAGAGGGTATGTCCTTCTTTTATCTAATAACACAGAGGTAACCTGAAGAATTAGATGCCTTAACTTGATGACTTTAATATTTCAATTTTTCCATTGAAAGTCTTCTTACAAATGACTTGAAAGCATTTGGAAACCCACCCCTGAAAACCAAGTTAGGGGAGAAATTCACCCTTCATGCAACTAGGAGTTCCTTAAAAAGGAAGGAAAACAGTCCAATCCTATATCTGATACCATCTTTAGTGTCTATTAATGCTTTTGCATAGCCTTGGATAAATTAGCAAACCAGAGTATTTGAGATGAAAGTCAATTATGTATAAAGAAATTCCATTATTTACAACGCCATTGCAGTCTCATTTCATATATTATGCAAGCTTCTCCCCGATGTCTGGAATATAACTAGCCTTAACCAACATGTCTGAGTAAATTAAAATATTATGATTGAGGTAAATCACAGCCTACCCAAAGAAGGGGGGAAAAAACACCTTATAGTCTACTTAGTTGTTTTATTCAGCAGTTTATATAGAGAAGAAGGTGGCTTTCCCAAAAACAAAAACAAAAGTGTGGGGCAATGTGTGTTTTTATTGTTTAGTTCTTTCTGTTAAAGAAAAAAATGGGGCCATTTTCATGCATTGAAAATGGTAAAGTCACAAACGAGACATATATCTGGGAAAAGAAGAAGGAACATCTGTGTACAATGTTTAATTTTTGTCTTTACTGTATTTCTTTTCAGTTCTATGCTATCCCATTAGAGTTATCAGTCTTTGGTTCACAACATACAATAAAATAATACAATTAAAAGTTGTAATAAATGCAACAATACAATAGAATAAACCCCGTAGCTAGCAAGAAATTATTTTTGTAAAGAAACCACGAACAGCACCATCTTAGAACAGTGGAGCTGTAAGGGACCTTATGCATCACTGAGTCCAGTGTCCGTCAAAGAAGCACGGCGGGGAACTGAAGAGTGAACCTCTGGCTCCATATCCACATGCCTAAAGCATGGATCTATCCAGCAATTCATAGACAAATGAAATCTCAGCCGAGCATCTCAACTCAATATTCAACATTAGAAAAGGGCAACTTTAATTCTCTCTTCATTAGCTTCCTACAAACTGAGAGGGATGTTGCCTGGAGAACCTCTGTAGGAAAGTTGAGGGAAAGACCCACAACTGAGAAAGATCAGTTCCCCAGTTTTGGCTCTCTCTGTCCCCCACCCCCATGGGCTCCTTGGTCATTAGAATTCTTGATATCAGGGGATGTGAGGAGATGGTGGGATTCAGAGGTATTCTGCAGGAGATACATTCTGCCATATATTGATATATTAAACTATTAAGGCTTTATAGGTTATGACGTGCACCTTAAATTGAACAAAGAAACTAACAGGGAGCCAATGAAGGTTTGCCAAGATGGGGGATATGAGCTCATTTCGGCAGGTACCTGTAACCACTCTAGCTGTTGCATTTTGGACCCACTAAAGTTTCTGTACTGGCATGATTGCAGGAAGGTTTTGAGCATCTCAGAGACATCAAAGCCCTCAGAACTGCCTTGTGAAAGAAACTGTCAAGAAATGCAATGTATACATGGCATTCAAGTTTAAACGCTGCCCCCACTTCTGAGTACAACAAAGATCCAGGTGTAGCAGGTATAGATTTAATCTCCTTTTGATGAAAGAGGTAAGCATATGGTGCCTTTCTCCATAAATTATATTCCTGCAGAACAAGAGATGTAAATCGTTGCTTGTCTTACTCTTGAGCATAGGGCTGAGGAAAGAGCTAATTATTCACCTTGCCCTTCCAGAGAATGACGTGTTTGGCTGAGTTCTCAGCAAGGCAAGAGAATGAGAACAAAATTAAGTCCTGTCTCACCCTCAAAACTAAAGAAAAGTGTGCAGCTAATGAAAATACGGGCTTTAATGCAAATAATGCAAGATGTTCAAATGGATGCTAGATTCTGCTTTGTGGTATGGTGTTTTCACCGTTACCAACACGAGAGAGGGGATGCTTCTTATCTCTTTTTAAACCATCATAGCCATTTCATTCTTATTTATGTATTTTTGCTTTTCTCTTGCATTCTTGTTCTGTATGTCCGCTTTGCTATACTAAGGATATCAGCTTTGTGCAGAGAAGCTTCCTATGACTCTCCTCTACATTGTCTCAATGATTGGTGAAGATTGGGTTTCCCTATGCAAGTTGCTAAAGGACACTTTCCTGGGGGCAGCTACTTTGTGGGTGTGTAACTCTGATGTCTTAAACCCAGTCTTTGTCAATTTAGAGGGAAACTAGAGGAGAGTTGTGATAGAAGCCTCCATACAAGTTCTGTCCCTAGGTGTCTAGGGGATACTTGCCTAGGGGAGATACTGTAGGATGTATGGTTCAGTCTTCTGAACTTCAATCCCCATCAATCTTGCATGGCTTGTAGAGGAGAGTCAGAGGAAGCATCCATGAAAATTTGGTGTCTAAAGGTGCCTTGGAGTTAATTTATAGGGCTTTAATATAAAAATGAGTTGACAAATCAATTCATCAGAAAAAATCATAAATTTGTTTTCTGTGTTTTTTTGATCTGGGTATATCACAAATCGAAATAAATCACAATGTTTCTGATTCAGTCCCATCCTAGACAAGAACAAGGAATTTAGTAGGGATTCTTTACTAGAAGTGTAAATATTCATAGATGTTGTTTTTCCCCCCCAAAAAATATGAAAATTTCCAACTGTTTTCTCTCTGCGGGGCAAGATTCTACATATTTCTGTGAATTTATGTGAGAAATGTTTCCCTAATGTCATTCACATACTACCAGTTCTCTTTTTGTCATTATGTTTGGCTCCACCGGAGAGCTTAACTTCACTTCATGGAGCTCCCTTTGCCTCCCCATATGCAATAAGGTGAGATGTGTTATTCAGGCCTTCTTCCAGAAGGAAGGGGGGAGCAGGAGATAAAAGGCTGCTCCTCCCAGTCTTCAGCCTCTTTCAAGGCTTGCATGCAACCCAACCAAAGAAGAAGAAGATATCTGATTGCATTGATCATATTAAGAAGTGATTAAAGCATTCCTGGTAGACAGAATTTCTGAGAACAGTTATTTACATGAGTTACAAAACTCTGAGAGTTATGGATCAAGGAAAGCCAGGCATTGGCTTTACTAGCTGCATTCCTTGGCTTTCTGAGTTCAACCATAATGCTCAAAAAAGGCTGCAATTAAATTTCACTGAATGTAGCTTTAATTCTCCTCATTACTGGGTACTAGGAATAGGATACCTTACAAAAAAGAACATGCCATTTCATCATTTTGTAAGCATACAAAACCTTAGGAAATGAAACAGCAAACAGTGTGTCAATAAGAAATGAAACCAAATACCATTTTTTATTTCAGAAACAATTCATTACCCTAGCCTCTTGATCCAGCTATCTTGAGAACAGGTTTATTTTTAAACTGATTGATTTGTTTTCCTTTCTTCCCATTTCTCAGATAGCTTATCTCCAATCTTGATCGGCCTAAAACTAGCCAGGAGCTGAGCTGTTCCCTTCGCTGGCAGTGTCTAAAAGATGATTTAAACTGATTGTTTTCCTTTCCTTTTTAAGTAGGACTGTGGAGGTTAATTTTTAAAATATTTTCCTTCCCTCACAGCGCTTTAATTCTCCCCAATCTCTCCATACTGCAGTTATCTATCAGGTTTCTAGCTTGTTTACAGAGGTTTTTTTGCTTGAAAGCAGCTTGATTGGAAGGTTTGAGGATCTTTGATTTAGGGCAGTGGGCTTCGTGTTAAATAAAAAAAGGAAAGCTCCCCATTACTTATAGAATTACAAAGTGTTTCGGTTCATAATGAAAATTCTTGTAAAAATCCATTATTAATGAAACAAAGCAAAATGAAGACTGAAACAAAACAAAACAAAACACTATTTCCATTTGATGCCCATCTCTACTGGGAACCGTGATTCTGCAGGCTTTCCAGTTACACTGAGGATTGTAATCAGAGCACTGCCTCTTTGTTATTTGCTATTTTGTTTTGTTGTTGTTTTACAACCTTGCATGCTGTTTTTAGTAGATTTGGTTTGGATGGAAATGCCTGGGCTGTGGTCACTGTCAAATCATTTCCTCCTGAGTTCAGAATTAGTCCTGCCTCTCTGCTCTGACCTTTTACACTCTCTCTGTGGAAAGCAGGAAGTCTGTTGAGGTCTGTTGCTGAAAACAGTCATGTTTTTGCTAGTTTCTTGCTTAATCTGTTCACTTGAATATAATAGGGAAGCCCAGATCCTCATGCTGCTATAATCTCAGAGGCAAAGGAGGCCACCTCATCCAAATAAGAGGTGACTTGCGTAGAGAGAACACACCTAAGCTTAACCAAGTCTTCCCACCCTTGCATTCTATCGAGGATAAGGATAGATATTTCTTACGAAGTGCATCGTGAATTGGGCAATGAAAGGAGGTGTGTTCAAGCATTTCAACGGCATTAGTTTGACATGGACAGATTCTCTGGGAGTAAGGGATTCCATTGAACCTGCCCGACAATAGTGCAGAGGGGAAGGAATTACATCTGGCAAGTGAATAGGCTCTCTGCGCTTTGGGACATGTTAGGTAAGTCAGAAAAAAAGCAGGCTTCCCAGGTAGGACTGGGATGTTAAATTGCAATGGGGAGCTGATGGTATTAGCTTTACTGCAGTTCTTGCCATTTGATGTTCAATAGCCTGTCTTTTAATAGTCCTATATGCTTCAGATTGACTTAACATGCCAAGCTGCTCAATGTCCAATCCCGCTACTTTAAGAGTGGTAAGAACACCAGAGATCTCGACTGGGAGGTCAGGATTTATCAAAAGTTGATATAATAAATGGGCATGAACTGGGTTGTAGAGGATTCCGAGCCAGAATTTAATAGCTCTTAATCTGGCCAAGGTCTTCAGCCGTATCATGCCAGTTTCTAATCAAAGAACGGCGTATGGGACACATTTAGGGAGGCCTAGGATTCTCCTCAAGAAAGAGGCTTGAATACTCTCCACTGTATGATCTATAGCTTTGTACCAAATTGGTGATGCATATAAGATTTAAGAGAGGGTTTTGGCCTTAAATATTGTCAGAGAAGCCGGTACATACTGATTACTATAACTAAAAAAGAATCGTGAAATTGCGCTAGCAGAAATCTTGCATAAATTTAGGACATACTTGCGATGGGAGATCCAGGTGTGCCTATAATTGTAGTGAACACCCAGGTACTTAAATCACTTTACGTGCTCTATAACCTTACCCTTACAAAGCCATTTGTGGGCACTCCATTTTCTCACAAAGACCATTATTTTAGATTTGGAGTAATTGACCTCCAATTTGTTGGCTGAGAAACAGTCAGTGGCACTATTAAGTAGTGTTTAAGACCTATCCTAGTGCAAGACAGAAGTATTGCATCATCGGCGTACAAAAGCAGTGGAACTTGCATCAGACCCACCTCATTGGCTTAAGTAGCTAATGCATATATTAGAATCACCAGTAGAGATGGGCACGACTAGGGAAAATGACGTTTTTGAGTTGTTGTGTGTCGGAGGCAGCCCCAGTCGGCTCGTTTCCGTTTTTCGCGAAACTTCGCAAAAATTAGTCGGTTTGTTTTTTCGTTTTTTTGTTGTCGTTATACTGGTTTTTTTGGGGGGGGTAGCGGGCTCCTGGAGGCACCTCTGTGGGGTGGGTGCCTCCTCTGGCCCGCTATAAAGGGAAAGTGGGCTCCTGGAGGCACCCATGGGTGCCTCCTATCCTCACCCACTAGGAAGGGGCAGCAGCAGACTCCAAGAGACCCCTCAACATGGGGGTCTCCCCTCCTCACCTGCTGCTGCAAAATGGCATGCATAACCATATGGATATGCATACCATTTGCAGACAGTGAGACCACCTGGTCCATTGGTACGACCCACCGAGGAGTGGGTCGCACCTGCCATGTCCCACAAAGAAGGGAATCGTACTTGCGTGTAGTGCAATGCAAGTACATCTGGCTATGGGCTAAGGTGGGTTTAGTGCAAGGGCTAGGGTTAGGCTAATGACGGGTAAGGTTATGGTGGGCTATTGGGTTGCACCTCTGGGTGCCTCTCTGACCCACTAAGAAGACAGTCTGTGACATATGGGTAAGGAGTCAAGGATTAGGGTTAGGGGGTTAGGGGGCTAGGGCAGGTTTTAGGGGGCTTTTTGGCACATCCCAGAAGTCTCCATGGCCAAGTGGCCATGCGATTGGTGAGATGGCTCCAAAAATTTGCATGGTCGTCCCCTCCCACATGGCTGGCCAGGCCACTGGGCCAGCCCATCATTGCGCACTGTGCAGGTGTAAATAAAATAAAATAAAATAAAATCAATGGAGGACAGAGGAGGAGAGGAGAGACATTTTGTTGCAAGAAAAAACCCACTGCTACTGTGAAAAATCTGGCAGTTTATAAATTTCCGCGTGTTTCTGTTGTGCTTGTGTGTTTTTGGACCACGATTTCAAAAACAATATTGCGTTCGCCGCCGCATTTTGGATCCCCCGCCCGCACCGCATGGCATGTTGAGTCCGGCTGCCCAGGACGGGGGGGAGGCGGGACTCCCCCTCCAGATCAGAAACCCCCCCTCCGGTAGGTGCCCTGAGGCACGGCAGGCATTTTCCGCCTGCTTTTTGGCCCGGGAATGGGTGGGGGGAGACGGGAGAGTTTAAAAGTTTTTTCCTGTGCGCCGTCCGTGCCGCTTGCTTGCGCTTTGGCGGCCGGTGGCGAGACTGGGCTTTTTGCTGGCTGCGAGCCTGCGGCGAGTCCCACCAGACCAGAGCATCCCAGGACGGAGGGGGGAGACCGGGACCCCCCCTCCAGACCAGAAACTACCCCTCCGGTAGGTGCTCTGAGGCACGGCAGGCATTTTCCGCGTGCTTTTAGGCCCGGGAATGGGTGGGGGGAGACGGGAGAGTTTAAAAGTTTTTTCCTGTGCCGCCCGTGCCGCTTGCTTGCGCTTTGGCGGCTGGCGGCGAGACTGGGCTTTTTGCTGGCTGCGAGCCTGCGGCGAGTCCCACCAGACCAGAGCATCCCAGGACGGACGGGGGGAGGCCGGGACCCCCCCTCCAGACCAGAAACCCCCCCTCCGGTGGGTGCCCTGCGCCCTTAGTCAAGCGGGCATTTTTCCGCCTGCTTTTTGGCCCGGGAATGGGTGGGGGGAGAGTTTAAAAGTTTTTCCCTGTGCTGTCCGTGCCGCTTGAGCCGGCGGCGAGACTCGTGCCGTGCGGCTTGTTGTTGCTGCTGCCTGCGGTGAGTCCCACGCCACGCCAGAGCAGCCCAGGACGGAGGAGGGGGGGAGGCCGGGGACCTCCAGAAACCACCCCTCTGGTAGGTGCCCTGAGGCACGGCAGGCATATTTCCGCCTGCTTTTTGGCCTGGAACTGGGTTTTTTAACTTTAAAAAAAAATTCTGTGCCGCGTGGCATCGCGCGATCGCGCGATGCAAGTAACAAGCACAACAAATCAGACCAAAATTGTTCGTTCGTCGGTTCGAGCTCGAAGTCTGGCAGAGTAATTCCCGTTACCGTTTCCGTAGAGTAACGGAACCGAGTAACGGAAACGGAAACGGGAATACCGCTAAGTCGTGCCCATCTCTAATCACCAGTTCCGTGTTTGATTTCCTTCCTTGCTGTACCTCATTTTCTCTTGTGTTGTTTTATTTTGTTTTAATGCCAATAAAGGTTGATTTGATTTGAATATAATGAAACTTTTAATTCTGTTACTCAAGTCCCAGCATGAGTAATTGAGACAAAAGTGCCTGTCAATGATAAAAAGGGATTGTCTACTCTGGGGAACTTTGCTATGTGAATCCCTGTAATCTGTTGAGCAGCTACAGGAATTTAACCAAAAATTCAAACTCTGCAACACAACATTTCTTCAGAGATTTCTGTTAATCCCAAGAAAGTCAGAAGTAGAAGGGTCTGATGCTGATGCATTCCTGTGCTCCCTCCATGCTTACAATTGTATAATGCCTAACCAGGATTATCAGAATACTTAAAATGCACTTTTCAAATGAAGAATAGCATTAACTGGATTTTCAAATTCATTTGACTGGCAATAGCAGATAGCCATAGCCTTCAAGATTTTCCGTATTTGTGAGAAAGAGTTAATTTTCGAGGGCACCAGGAGTTACATTACAAACTCTGAAAACTGCAGATTACTTAAGATGAATTGTTCATGCGGGGAAATGGATTTTACAATGAAATGAGAGATCCAAAACCTTTCAACAGTTTAATAAACCATATAAATAGAAGTGATGGGCTGGGGCAGAGTTGCACAGCCCACCTGTCTACCTCCAGATGCAGTCTGAAGACCCATGGGTAACAGAAGCAAAATAACCCTTTTCCCATTCATTCACAGGCCTAGCAGTCAGAGAGAAGCAGAAGTGCCTTTAGAAATTACAGCACTGATGTGTTTGTTTCTCCTGTAGAACAAAGACATTTCACTAGCTAACAAGTGAACAAGGATCTACTTAATTGTGACTGTGACAACGAAACCACATATTACGTTGGCCCAGTGAGAACTGCTCTCAACTGGTTTGGCAGTACAAGGCAGCATGAGAGATGGTGGACACACAATGGAAGACATTTTTAAAAATGGCTGAGGGTGCCCACTCCTGCCATTGTGTAAGACAGGATTTCCTGTATATCCATGGGTAGAGATGAGCAGGAACTGAAAAAATGGCAACTCATTTTGGTTTGGTTCATTTTAAGGTTCAGTTCGTTTTGTTTAATTTTTAATGATTTTTTTTTTGAAATATTCATTTTGTTGGTTTGTTTTTATTAGTTCTTCGTTTTTTTCTTCTCAAGCGTCAACTGCACGGCCACTGGGGGTGGGTTGGTGCTTCTTCTTTTTTCCCCCCTTCATTTTATAGTGCCGACCCTGCCACCCCTGGGGCCAGGTCGATGCTCCTTTATTTATTTATTTGTTATTAATTTTTTGAGTTTTAAAAGTCCCAAGCAGGGGCTTATTGAGGCTTTGGCCCCAAGCCAGCACCTCTCAGCTGAGAGATGATGGCTTGGGGCCAGTGCCTATATTCTTTTAATGTGCCGACCGTGTGGACCCTGGGGCTGAATCGGCGCTGGTTTTATTATTTTTAATTATTTCTTTATTTTAGGGTGCCGACCTGTGTGCTGCATTAGGTTTTTGGAGGGGATTTTATTTTTGCTGGCCTGCCGGACCTTTTATCTTTATTTTATTTTGTTTTATTTTATTTTATTTACTGCTGACCACAGCCACCTTCCAGCTGTATTGCAGCTGGTCGGTTTTTCCCCCCCTAGATGCCCCCTACCTGCAGCCAGGAAGAGGACCATTCCAGGACCCAGGTAAGAGACACCAGCAAATGGAATGAACGGAAACGAAATGGAAATGTCCGTTTCATTTCATTTCGTTTCTCTTAGAGGGGGCAGTTCGTTATTCATTTTGTTACATAACAAAATAAATAACAAATAATGAAATGGACCAAAAGGTTGTTTCGTGCCCATTCTATCCATGGGAATGTAGAATTGCAATCCTGTCTACCCTTAGACCATATCATCTTATCTTTGGAAGATAATGCAATATCTCCCTATTTCAGGAAACAAGTGTGCCTCTGGTATGGAGCCAGGGCTGTACACATAAGCTAGAGATGTACATTCAAAACTGTGCTATTTATATACCTCCCATAGTTCTACATAAGAAAATAAGAACAGCCTTGATGGAACAGGCCACAGCCCATCCAGTCCAGCATTCTGTCTCACACAATGGCACACCATTTGCTTCAGGATATTGCCAAGCAGATGTCTTCACCTGCTTATGATTCCCTGCAAATGGTACTGAGAGATACCTTGCCTATCTCTCCAACCCAGAAGTTGTCCTTAGGCATCCATTATGATAGTCACTGATACCCTTGTTCTCCATGAACTTGTCCAATCCTTTCTTAAAACTGTCAAGACTGACAGCTATCACCACTTCTTCTGGCAGGGAGTTCCACAGACCAGTGATCCTCTGGGTGAAAAAGTACTTTTTCTTATTGGTTTAAGCTCTAGCACGCAAAGGTTTCATGGGGTGCCCCTGAGTTCTAGTGCTGTGTGATAGGAAAAACAGTTTTTCCTTATCTACTTTGTCCACACTGTGTATGATTTTATAAACTTCATTCACATCACCTCTTAGACACTGTCGTTCAAGAGTGAAGAGGCCCAGCCGTTGAAGCTTCAGATGGTAAGGAAGGCGTTCCAGTCCCCTAATCATTCTGGTTGCCCTCCTCTGCACTTTTTCCATTTCCATAATATCCTTCTGGAGTTATGGTGACCAGAACTGTACACAATACTCCAGATGGGACCCCACCATAGATTTGTAAAGAAGCAAAATGACACTTGCTGACTTATTTTCTATACCCTTCCTAACACTTTGCCCCCCCCCCCCCCATGAGCTGTATACTAATTTTGCCCACCTTGGAAGTCTGGAAGGCTAAGTCAACCATGAGCTGTCTACCTGAACTGAATCTGACTTATGGGTGGAGTTTTGGCTGCAGTACTGCAGATGAACTATTGAGCTTGTTGTTTTTGATGCTTCCAGTACAGTTAAAAATAGATGATTTTAAATTTTGGAAATATTTGATTAACTATTGTAACAGTGGTAAAAAAGCTAGAAAAAATTAAAAATATTGGTATAAGACTCTAAATAAAGGTAGTATAGGCCTACCAAATGTTAAAAAAAATATTTAGCAAATCAGATAAGGTTTATTGGGGATATTGTATATAATCCAGAAAGGTTAATATGGTGGAAAATGGAATCATCAGAAATAAAAGATAATATTCCCTATAAATTTGTAAGTTTTTAAAAATGTATTTAGGGAAAAACAAGTGATTAGATTGAAAGATTAGATAGGTAAGATGATAGGGAATGTACAAATGAAAGAAATTCTTCAATGTAGGGATATATTGGCTTGACATATATCTTGGTTTAAGTTTTTTTACAATTAGAGAAATGGACTGATGCTTGGATAAAGAAAAATAATAAATGTAGATATTATACAAAATATGAACAATTCTTATTGTTGAATGAAGATGCTCAGAAAGAGAATTTGATAAAAGGTAATATCAGTAAATTATATAAAATTATTTTGGATGAAGATGAAAATAGGGAAGGATCTGGATTGAAGTTAATTTGGGGGAAAAGAAATAAAAGAGGAGGATAGGGCTAAAATATGAAGAATGACAATACTTAGATCTATGTCTGTTAGAATAAAAGAAAAAAATAAAATAAGTTTAAGATGGTATCTGACACCAGTGAAATTGAATAAAATACATCCTAATTTTTCTAACTTTTGTTGGAAATGGGACAATGAGATTGGTACTTTTTCCATTTGTGGTAGAAATTTCAAATGATACAAAAAAATTGGAAATGTATTTTTAAATAATTAAGTGACATATTAGAAAGGAATATAGAGCCCAATTCTGAAATTGCTTTGCTATCAATATTTGTTGATAATAATTATAACTTTAAAACTAAATAATTGATTACAAATTTATTGACTGCAGCTGGATTAATAATTACTAGAAATTGGAAATATAAACACGAACTATGCCTAGATGAATGGTACAATGGAATATGGAATATTGTGTTAAATGATAAATTGGCATGTACTTTAAAGATTAAAAAAGGAGAGTTAAAAACAGATATTTTCATGATATATGGGGTAGATTTATTGAATATGTGCTTGAAAGAAATAAGGGTAAGGCTTCCGCACAACAATTGATTTTGTCCTGAAGGGCAGGATAGTGAATGTAAATAAGAAGAGTGGTGCTGTTGGTGAGGGGGTGCACTGTTGTTGATGTTTTGTCTTTTTTGTAATTTGCAATTTGTACTTGTTTTGTGTTTTGTATAAAAGAAAAGGCATTTTGGACCTTATAAATAAATAAATAAATAAATAAATAAATAAATAAATAAATAAACATTATCATCATCATCATCATCATCATCATCATCATCATCATCATCATCATTTTTCCACTCTTAAACTGGAAGATTACAAACCTGCTGATATAATTTCAGAATTATTTTTTGCGCTTTCACCCCAAGTATGCTAAAATGAAACATTTTAAAACACAGCTTTCCCATCATACTTCCAAAGCTCTAAAACTATTGCTTTGAACCAGAAAAATTCTGAAGGCTCTAAGCAATTGCTTCACTGGTGACATATGTCTTAGTGACCCAACATATTCCAGTTGAACTGTGCTATCTTAAAGTGAAGAGAGACACAGGGCACACATAAACCCAGTTCCCAATATAAGAACCACCACTTCCTTTTAACATTAAAAATGGTAATAATTGTCAATTTTGTTTTCACCTGCTTTGGAAATTTTAAATTCCCTCATTTCAACCCATCTTTCTGTATATTATATGTGTGGCTGTTCATAATCTTAAAAAAACAAGTCCCAGTTCCTAATCTCATTTCTACCAGTCAAATTGTGTTACCCAACCAGCCCAGAGTAAAACGGCAAAATACAGGTGATGAGTTTAAACTAGGGCCACAAATTTATTCAACATTTGAACTTTAATGTTTCCTTCCCCCCCTGGAGTAGGGGTACTGTAGTGCAGAATCCTGATCTAGAGGTAGAGATTGACCTGGACCTCTACTCTTCACTTTCCACAGCAAATCACCATAGTCCTAAAATCATGCTGTCATCTATAAATCTGAGTTTGGCTAGATATCAGAATAGCAAACATCAAAAACAGGTCTTCTGCGTTATAGTATGTCAGTCTCTGTACTTTCAGTATCAAACCATTGGATTGGATTTTGGGATAGCCAAATCTTTAGAGCTGTTGCCATATCCTCAGTTTACTATTTCTTTGCTTAATTTCTGTTCAGCTAGCTTGTTCAGGAGGTATTGTGAGTGGATTGTGACCATTGTAATATTCTCTAAGCCTTTGAGATATGGTGCAGGAAATATAAATATGGAAATAGGTAAATCTCAGATCTATGAGAATAAACAAACACTTTTAACGAGATAATCATTGCCACTTTCATGGAGGAAATAAACCCCCAAGCTTTCGAGCCGTATTTTCCATTCTGTTGGGATTTTCCAGCTGTGAGGGTAAGATAACAAAATTAACCATTGCACAAAATTACTATTATTTAACGTAATGTTAGCTTTTTCTCTGCCGCCCTTGAAATAACTATACATGCATGTTTATTTTTATTTTAGTCTTGTGCCGTAGTTTCTAGATGTTCACTAATATCTCAACAAGGACAAATAAAGGCAGCAGAATGGCAAATCTGAGTGTTGATTTTACTGGGATCTATTACTATTAGACATGGGCATGGAGCGGCGAAATTGTCGTTTCCATTTTCGGTTATCGTTTCCGTTACGTAACGGAAACGGTAACGATAATTACGCCGCTCCAGCTCAAACCCGACCCGAAAAAAGAAAAATTGGGTCAGGTTTTTCGTTGTCGTTAATGGCATCACGGCAATTGCGCGATGCCAAGCAGCACAGAAAAAAGTTTTAAAAAGTTAAAAAAAAAAAAAAACGACTCCCGGCCAAAAAAGCAGGCGAAAATATGCCTGCCTGAGGACACCTACCAGAGGGGTGGTTTCTGGGGGGGGGTCCCTGGCCTTCCCCCCTCTCCTGTCCTGGGCTGCTTGCACCAGGCTGGGGGGGTCATCCTCATTGTCTGTCTCGCATGCCATGCGGTGGGGGGATCCAAAATGGCGACTACAATTTTTCTTTAGAAATCGTGGTCAAAAACACACCAAATCACCACAGAAACATGTGAAATTTATTTATTTTAAATGCCTGATTTTTAATAGTAGCAGCAGTAGGTTTTCATAGCAATAAAACGTTGCATTGATTTTATTTTATTTTATTTTATTTTTTATTTTTTTAGACCTGCCCATTTGGGCTGGGCATGGGATGGGGCCATGCAAATTTTTTGAACCATTCCACCAATGGCATGGCCAGGTTTTGACTGACACTTCTGGATGTGCCAGAGGGCATTAAAAAGCTGAGGCACCTTCCAGAAGTAGCAGTCGGGTCTTGCATGTGGAGGGTGGAGGGCTGTGTGGCTGGCTGCTGCTGGCTGATTGGAGGGAGGCTGGAGGCTTTAGATTTAAGTTAGGCAGGCAGGGAGGGAATTGAATTTAGAAAATAATTTGTTTGATTCTCTACAGCTTTGTCTGCTGAAGGGAATAGCATTTTATTCGTTCTTTTTCCTCTGGCAGTTTGTGAGGATTTTTTTTCTGATATTGGATAAAGGGGGAGGTTCGACTGGGAGGAGGTGTGGATTTATTTTAAAAGTATATTACATTGGGATGTCAAATCGTGCTAAATCGCGGTGGAAACGACAAATGACAAACGAAACGATGAAACGACAAATTTTTGAAAAATTTCACAACAAACGGAAACGACCCGAAACGGACCCGTTCCGACAAACGAAAACTCAAAACGTCATTTTTTCTGGTCGTGCCCATGTCTAAATACTATTAGGAAAAAGAAGAGAATAATAATTAAGTTGGATATCCATAATGTGAGGAATTTGCAAATTATCTCCACAGTCCAGAGATATGAATCTTCTGCTTAAGCATTTTTCCACTTGTGTTTCAACTGTAAGGTAAAAGTAAACGGTAAGGCATGGCTGCATAAAACACATGGAGTAACTCTGATCCACTAATATCACTAGAGGCAGACCTTTATTTATTTATTTATTTATTTATTTATTTATTTATTTATTTATTTATTTATTTATTTGACTTTTATACCACCCATCTAACCCTAGGGCTAGTCTGGGTGGTTTACAACATAAAATTGCAACATAGCAACAATAACACATTTAAATACCCCAAATACAAGCAACATAATATTAAAAATATTATTAATGCACAGAATTTAAGTTTTCTGCACATGCATAGCTCTCCACCTTCACCTATAGAAGGCCTAGACAATCCGTCAACCACGGGACACTGGTAGACCACGGGGCCATTGGAAGTATCCCACCAGGTCTCTGCCAGCCACCCAATCCACCAGCAGCATTGGCATGTTTGGCATGGGCCTAGACCAGCCTGTCACATTGGCTCAGCCCTCTCTGGCCTGGCCTGCAGCCTCATGGCTGCAGAAGCAACTGCAGCAACAGAAGAGGAGGAGGAAGGTCAGGAGGAGGGTCAGGCCAGGCACTGGGCATGCTCAGTCCACTCCAGCCAGGCTGAGCAGCCTCACGACCACAGCAACCACAGTGATGGAGGAGGTGGGGGGGCAGGGCAGGCACTGGGAATGCTCAGCCCGCTCCAGCCAGGCTGAGAGGCCTCATGGCCACAGCAGCCACAATGATAGAGCAGGGTGGTCATCCAGGCAGCAAAGACACTGCTGCTGCTCAGATCCCAAATCTGCCTCCACCACCAGTGCCTGCTGGGGGGGGTGCACCCTTGGCTGTGCAGCATGCATAAAGCATCATTACCAGACACACAGGTGGGTAAGTGGACAGGCAGGGGGCACGGCGGGCATGGAAATCAGGATGGCTGTCCTGCAGATGCTTCAAGGTTGAGGGCTCCGGGTCGTCTTACCTTATCTTCCTTTGCTCAGCCACCTGGGCTGTGTGCGTAGGGGAGACAGTAGGGGTAGAGGTGGCCTGACTCCTCTATGTGTCTGCCCAGTGGCTCCTTCCTGAGTAGGACAGTCATGCAGCAGAACTACTTTCATCACCATTACCCCACCCCCACTATGGCTGTTGCACACCATATTCTTGAATAAGAGTGTCTGCTCTTATCTGTGGATTTCTGTATCAGTGGGGTGCCCTGGAACCATTCTCCCATGGATACGGGGTCCTACTGTAAAAGAAAAGAGGAGCCCTAATCAAATAAGAAAAGCCATCCAACTCAATATACTTGCATAGGATTTTTTCCATTTTAGAGGAGCTCATCAAAACTATGAACATAATATTGATTGCTGACTCCTTGGGCTCTTTTTCAAATGTTCATCAAAATCTTGGACATATTCTCCTACCCTTCCTTTCCTTCTTCAGTACACTCCTGGTTTCTCCTCCTCCATCCTGGCACTTCCTAAATTGTTTTGCTGCTCCTCTTACTCTTTCTATTGTTGCTTTGCACCAATTCCAGGTTACTTTGGCAGCCACCTTGGTTATTGCAATTTGTTCAAAAATGCCGGGGGTAGCATTGTTCAAGTTATTGTTTCCCACAGTATTGTGAAGCAAATTTGATTCAAAAACTCAGATGAACCCTTTTTCATGATAGCATTATCATGTTTCTACTGACTGCTGTTAGTCTTTGTTCTATCAAGAACTGTGAATAAAATGGAACTTTTTATTCTTTCTCTCACCAGTGTCTCTGATTGTGTTATTAAGACATCATGGCCATGTGGGTGGCTTAATAATAATAATAATAATAATAATAATAATAATAATAATAATAATAATAATAATAATAATAATAATAATAATAATAATAATAATAATAATAATAATA
>JAHTLZ010000016.1:4747971-4769390 GCA_023846285.1 Phrynocephalus versicolor
TAATAATAATAATAATAATAATAATAATAATAATAATAATAATAATATGGACCAATAAGACTTTCCAATAAAGGGTGGCCTATTGTGGGGATACTTGAAGCTAATTTTGCTCTGTAGGTCCCTGAACCTTTTTTTCCTCTGTGTTGTTAGAGGGTTTTTAAGCCACTAAATTTTCCCAATTAGGCAAAAGAATAACAGTTGGAGGTGAATTCCCTCAAGATAGCCAAGGAACCTCCATGGACATGGGGTGATGAGGAGTCGGTCATGACTGTAACAACACAACATCATAATTACGAAACCATAATGTACAATTTGAACATTAATGCACAGTTTTGTATGCAACAGATAATGCCTAGAGATTTCATAACTGGAGGCAATTCACCTCCAAAAGTTACATTTGTTGTCTAACAAAGCAACCTTTGGCCACAATTTCCCAAGCAGCGGGGCCCTTAGCCAGAGGATTCTGAAGTTGGAGGACCAAAAGTAACCATGCTGCCTGGAAGGGCCTTGGGCTTTTAGTCCCAAACAAATATTTTTTCCAAAGTTTTCACTCTACAAGGTGAACAAAAGGCCCCACATGTTGTCTTCCAAAAGCACTTTCCTTATCCCACTTATTGGCCTGACAAGCCGTTGTGTGATTTGCACTGTTTAATTTGTGCATTCCAGGCAGGGGGGATAAGGCCAGTTTTTCTTTCAGACAAGAAATCCTTGCTTGGAACCTGCATGTAAAATCATGCTCTTTCCAAAATGCTAAACAAAGCTAATGGCTTGAATTTACTTCTCCGCTTGGCGACCAACCTTAAAAGGTTTAAGAGAACCAGCTTTCCCTTGCCTCCCACCCTTTGTGTGACTCTGATGACCTTCGGAACAGCTCTTTAATTAAAAAGAAATGTTCACAAGCTGTTTTATGGGTAACGCATTTGAATTGGATTATTCTGCATCTTATGAAATGGGGTCTTTGACAATCTTTCAATAAGAGTATCAAACATAAACTCTTTACAAGCTAATGGCCAACAGGCTGTAGAACGTCGCTAAAGGGGATGCTCATGCTGCAAAATGCCCATTTTGCTGTATCTCTGGCGACTGTCAATTCTCCCATAAGTGGTGAGAGGATTTTATTTTTATATTTTGGGCCTTGAAGATTAATGTTTCTGTGGCATGAAGATCATCATTAAACAATCTCATTATCTCTGTTTGAATGAAAATGCAGTGATGCAGAAGCAGCAAATTTCTGCATACAGATGGTTTATTAGCTTCTCTCCAGCATAATGGTGATGATTGTGCTTATTTTTACACAAAGCTTCCGCATGCCGGGCTATTTTTTACCAAGCAGCTTTTTTTGTACCCTTGAGGTTTATTTCAAAGCATCTTAATATGGTGTTGTGGTAAGTAGAATGATCATTGGACTATAGTTACTAAAGGAGTCTAAACAAATTCACCAGCAATTAATGAGCATCTGCTCTGGTTATTCATATTCCTTTACATAGATCACTTCCTGTAGTAATGCGAAATTCTGTTTTGAGGTCGGGGTGGGGGTGGGGTGGGGGGAGTAAGTAAGAGAGAGAATGTGCATTTCACCACTTGATAGCTCAAATTATCTCTTCTATACATTATAGATATTTCTTACTGGAAGCAGCTATTCCTTAAGAGAGACTTGTGTATGAGACAGTCACTGCATGAACTTTTCTTTGTCTAATTTTCAATATTTTGCACTTGCTCTTCAGACCATGACTATGTTCCTCCTTGTCTGTCTGGTTCCTTTGATGATAAAGCCTGCCCCCGTAAATGTCTCTTGAAGACCAACATGATGCACATTCTGGTGATGGGTCATCTCTAACATGACATTTGTCCCTAAGCAGTGTATGATGCTGTTAGTTAGTCATGGTTGGGCAACCACCATTCTCCTGAAATCAGGGCAAGACTCTTCACTAATGATTCTCATCCTAGTTGGATTCAGTGGAGAACCTCCATAGTCTCTCTATTGCGTTGTTCAGGCAGCAGTTGTTGCTTCTAGCAATGAGTTTGTGCCATATTGTTTCCAATCTAAGAACACTTCCCCCCCCACCAAAAAAAATCCCTGTGTACAGATTAATTGCGCTGTGTTGTAGGAGAAAGAGATGTTCAGTGTTCTCCATGACGCCTCCAGCATCCAGCATCTCTATAGGCCTCACATGTGTTCTGTACCAGGCTACCTAATAAGCCCATCCCACAAACCAGAGATGAAATCTGAAGTCTGAACCTTTGATGTGGGGCTGAATCACCAATTTCAAAAGGTACTTTTAACAGAAATTCCTGGTCTGCATATTGAGCCATGATCTTTAAAATGTCTATATCTTTTCAATACCGTCCAAAGGCCTGATAAAGGCCTGTATGAGATTGGAAACTACTGTAGCTAAACTTTTGTTTACAGTGGTCATATGTTTTGTCCAAAACAGTAACTGTTTTATTTATGATTATTTTAAATATTTTACCCCACCTTTCTCCTTGGAAAGGACCCACGGCAGCTTACAACACTGAAAGACAATATACAACCAAGAAACATTAAATTAAGAACAATGAATTAGGAGAGGCATCGTATGTCATTAAAAATGCAATGTTAATGTTAAGAACAATAAGTGAAAAAAAATAAGAAAAAATGCCACTAAGTCAAGTTTCCAAGCTTTGAGCAAAAGACGCTGTAATATTTAGAATTGATTATCTATGCGGTGGAGAGTAAATGTCTTCTATTATTCTTATATATCAAGTCAAATCCAACCTATGGTGACCTGAGTAGGATTCTTACTATAAATGAAATATTTACAGAATGGGTTTACCATTCCCCCACAAGTTTCCATAGGTAATGAAGAATTCAAAACAAGCTCTCTTGAGTCCTAACCTGTCACTCTCATCTTACACACCCCCTAAGCTGTCTGCTAAATGGTATCTTAGTCTAAATTTCTAGCAACTTCTACAGTAAAATCATTGCCTACTCTAAGAAGACAGAAATAATGAAACTATAAAAAGTACATGAATGAAGTACCTGCAAAGTTATTTAAAAGTCCATATATTATAATTAACAAGAATCGAACATCATACAGGCAACAGTTAAAGAAATAATATTGAGTATTGTTGAATTGCTTTATTCAGTATGTTAAAGCCCCCATGGTTTGCCTGTACTTCATAGGGGCTACTCAATGGAAGAACAGTTACTTGCAAATGATGTTTGCAGGTAAAGAAAGGGGCAATAACTGTTTAACCTATGAAATGTTTCAGGGGTTCTTACAAATAAACATGACTGTAATAGTGTAATTTCAATGAAAAAAAAACTGATGATGAGATACTGACCTGGAAAAGTTATGGTTCAAGAATAAAATTTCCTGCTGGACTGTGAATCACTAAACTCATCATTCTTCTAACATAATTAAGCAGTGCAGGCATATACACATGGTAATTGTAATTAGATTTCTTGGACTCCTATAATTGCATTAATAAAAAACAGGATTTGTTTTTCTTGAATTGACAGAAAAAACAGCTTGAGGGCTTCTTTGTGCTCAAGTTGTATCCTATAAATATCTTTGTTTTCCTTTGATTTCCCCCCTGTTCTTTTCTGTCCTCATATGCTTGGGCTGCATATCAATATCATTGCTTTAAAAAAAACAGGGGTGCACATTCAGATCTGGAACTATTTGGAGTTCACCAAATAATGCCCTATTTCAAGAGTTCCAAATATATCCAAATCGGAATTTGATCGTTCTGAATAACCACAATAATGATTCCAGATATTTGGAATCCCATTTGCTCATCTACATCAGAACACAAAGATGTTTCCTGTAATTTTCTGTCTGAAATGGGATACCGCTTGATCAACATAACCTGCTGAATTAATAATCCTGGAGAAAGTCCCCTTAACTGTTCAAAGCCTATTTTTTTTATTTCAGGTCACCAGAAAGGCTGCTGTTCAAATTCTGAGACCCACTGAAAATTTATTCCTGGAGTATTTTATAGCTCATCTAAGATAACAATGGGTGATACCAAGCTCCATGAATGTTTTTTTTTTAAATGAGTGTATGCGAAATAGAGATTGACTTTTGGGTTTGGAAGTGGTCAACTTCAAAAAAAAAAAACCTGTGGGAGACCAGGTGGTGTTCAGCACCAGAGGAAAACAATCAACTAATCCCTTACCTTGTCCTGGGCTTATGGGTGTTAAACTCCAATGAGGAAGAAGCCTGAGAAGCCTAAAACACATAATCTTTCGTTCTCCCTGGTGCTGGCCAATCAGGAGCTGTGCAGGTAAATGCACCATCCTGCATCCCTGTCTGATTGGCCAGCACCAGGGAGAAGGAAAGATTATGCATTGGAGGCTTCAGAGGCTTCTTCCTCATTGGAGTTTAACCCCGCCCCCATAAGCCCAGTGCAAGGTAACAAATTGGATGATTGCGTTCCTCTGGTTCCAAATGCCATCTGGGCTCCCACGGTTCATTTTGGAAGCCGACCACTTCAAAAACAAAAAGGCCATCTCTAATATGAATTGAAAAATATCTGTTTTATTCTTTCTAACCAGAGATTTATTAAGTATAGTTGTTTTAAGCAATATAAACATTGCTTTCTGTGTTGCAATATCTCCACAGAAGTGCCTCAGAAAGATCACCTGTGTGGAAGTTAGGAGTATACAACATAGTTCTTTTCATATGGTCAATGCAGGAAACCATTGCATTTGGTTAATGTAACCAACTTTTGTTCTATTCTTTCTAATAAGCTAAAGAGCTGAAATTTGTAAAATAAAATAAAATAAAATAAAATGTTGAATAAAGCAATATTGAATGACTCTTATCTCCCAAGCCTCTTTCCTGCTATCATGGCAATGGGGTTTTTGTTGTTCACCTTGGTGCTTAACTAAGCTCAAAGAACAAGTAGCCACTTACATCAGTCCTGATAGGGGTTTTCTGGATATGTGAGATGTTCAAGGAATGACTGAAGCTTTTTGTTCAGTATGTGTATTATTCTGCCTATGTGAAGAGACCTTAAAATGTTTAATTATATAATATGTGCAATATGTGCACCATGCATATATTCAAACAAGCCTTCTCAGGTCTTTGATTCTTTTTTTTCCTGAAGCTCTTTTTTCTGCATTTACCTCCCTGCATTAATACCGCTTCTGCCTTGATTTCTGGAATGTGTACTTTGATTGTTTGTCTCTTTTAGTTGAATGAGTAATTGTTTTAATCGTATTGTGTTCTTTTTATATTTGTGTTCATAATTGTTCATTTGTTCTTGTTGAATTATTTATTTTATCTGTATACCACCCAGGGTATCTACTTGCTAGATAGGAGATAGAAAAGCTCAAGCAAGCAAGCAAGCAATCATTAAGTCAGTCAGTCAGTCAGTCAACCAATCAAATGTCCTGAGTCCACATGGATATACTCAATCAGGAGTGCCCCTGATTGTAGTTCAGATGTTGTCAGATTGCAATGCCCATAACCCCGAGTCAGATCCTATCAGTAGAGGATGATGGACATTGCTGTCTAATAACATCTAAAGAGCCCTAGTTTCCCCATCTTTGCAACTTCCTACTTAAGTATCGGTTAAGAGAATAATGCTGCTTAATACTTCTCACCTACCAAAGAGTTGTACATTGCTGGAGATCTGCTGGAGAAAGTGCAGCAGAAAATGAGCAGCTCTGATCGTTCTCTTCTATTCTTAAGCTGAAGAACAGGATGGCTTTCCCCGGGAATGTTGCCAGCCAGTTTTGGAGGCTGTCCCACCATTGCCATCAGGTTTTATATTCTCATGCTCTGATACTGTCCATTCTATGCAGCTGCTTGCTTGCTGATCCCAACAAAGAAAACAACTCAGGGCTCAGGAGCTGACCACCACAACAATGAACATGTTCTCTCTGTTGCAAAACTGGAATCTGAATTCCTTTGGCTTTCTGGAAATTGGTGCACACATCATCCTCCAGAACAAAATTAGCATTTGTTCTTCAAACAAAAATAAAAAGTTGCAATACTTCAATATATATCATGCAAAAATTAGACTATCCTCTCCCAGTCTTTGATTTTCATTGACCATGGATAATTTAGGGCACATATGGATTTATGCCCGATAGGAAAGAAACCTTAATACCTTCCATATGTGCTGTCTTAGGCAAATATTCAACATTACCTGGCATGACAAAGTTCCAAATAGCATAGACCTGAATTGAGCTGGAATCCCTAGCATGTACACTTTATTGAAATAGTGACGCCTACGCTGGCTTGGACAAGTTGTGAGAATGGATGACGGCCGGATCCCAAAATATCTATACAGAGAACTAGTGCAGGGAAAGCGCCCCAGAGGGAGACCAGAGCTGCGGTATAAGGATATCTCTAAGAGGGACCTGAAGGCCTTGGGAATGGACCTCAACAGACGGGAAACCCTGACCTCCGATCGCACTGCCTGGAGGCAAGAGATACAGCATGGTCTACATAAATTTGAAGAGGCATTTGTCCAACAGGCAGAGGAAAAGAGGCAGCCATGGAAAGAACGAAACTCGAGGACCGGGCAAGAAACAGAATACATCTGCCCCCAGTGCGGTAGAGACTGCCATTCCCGAATTGGTCTATTTAGTCACACTAGGTCTTGTTCTTAGGATCTCTACTCCAGGCACGATACCATAGTCTTTCAAGACTGAAGGATGCCAATGGTTATGGATTTAGAATATCTCTTGATGCATTCTGTAGAACTTACCTTTGAATACTGTGTTCAGGATCATACTTAACGCTATCATTTTCCGGATTCACAAGGATGAACTCTGAAAAAAGAAAGAAAAGAAAGATGATTCTTAAATCATCATTGGAATAGTGGACTTCATCTTGAACTCAGACTCACAGTGTGGTAGAATATGTGGAAGTGCAACTGCTCATTGTGATAGTTGCTCTAGCCAGGTCACCCATGCTTCAAGAGGTTCTGGCTACAGAAATATGAAATGCAGGGACCTGGATGAATTCATATCAATAAAGGTTGAACATTGCTTTGAATGGTCAGTGGCTCTAGATTACCCATTCATGTCCACCACCACCCCACTCAAATTAATCACAATACCATGGGGATAGTTTGTAACAACATATTCATACTAGGATAATCCTCTTATTTCCCACCTACTTTGAAGATTTCAGCTAAGATCACATGCAAGAAAGAAGGTGGGGGTGGGGTGCTACATGACATCATAGTTGCTGCTTCTAAAATAGCCCCAAGGTTTTAACCCGGTGAGCTCCAGTTTCACTACACCACTATGACAAAGAGCAAAATATCAGGAGCCAGTAAGTGCAACACAACCTGAGTGCCTCATAAAAGATAATTGAATTATAACAGATCCAACAAACCCTAAGAATTATTTGCCATGGATGTGTAAAGGTCCTGGACAGTTTATTGCTGGGTTGTTGTACCACTGAATTATTTATCAAAAAGAGAGAGAGAAGATTAGAGAATTGTGACTCCTTTCTTCCTAAGAAAGAAATGGACTTTTCCATTAAAGTTCACATTAAAATTTAGTTTTTGTTAGTTAGTTAGTTAGTTAGTTAGTTATATACTACCCATCTAGCTACTAGGCAGCTAGTCTTTAAAGTACCACTATGCTTTTGTCTTCTTTGTTTATTTTTGTTTTAATTTCCTTAAAAATAGCAAGTCACAGAGAAGTATGGGATGGGGATAAATTTTAAATGCTGAAAAAGTCTCAATAAACCATCCAAGCAGCTTGCAGCCATAGAGATGGATGTGCAGGCCTGTAAAGAGCCCCGTGGCGCAGTGGTTAAATGCCTGTACTGCAGGTAAAACTGCGCTCACAACCTGGGGTTCAATCCCAGGTAGCCGGCTCATGGTTGACTCAGCCTTCCATCCTTCAGAGGTTGGTAAAATCAGTACCCAGCTTCTGGGGGGTGGGGGGCAATGTGTAGCCTGCATTACTGTAATTGAAACTGTAAACTGACCAGAGACTACTTGAAGTGGTATGGGGCAGTATCTAAGCAGAACACTTTGCTTTAAAGTCCTCTGTCTATCTGACTGATTGTCTGTCTGTCTGTCTCCCTCTCTCCCTTTCTCCCTCTGTGTGTGTGGGTTTGAGGGTGTGTGGGGTGTGTGTGTGATGTATGGCAGTGGAGAGGCAGATTGATATCATACCTCCAGCAGTAGTAAAAAATGAAAGTAGAGGCAGCATTAAATCTATTACAACATCACCTGTTCCACTTTTGTATTTGGTTTTGGGGTTGGCTATATGGTTCCTCAACTTGTTTTGCTTCAACATTATTTCTGCATATCTAGGAAATGCCTTGATTTGATTGGCGTGTTACTTCAGGCTTCCTTGCTTCCCCAAACAATCAACCCCTTCACTTCTGTATGGATTCTGAATAATTTGATCACTTAGAGATATGAGAATATCACCGTTTCTGTTTCATTGAATTTGACCAAATCCCAGCTGCCCTTTGTTTCATGTGGGTTTGCAAAATTTCTCTTTCTGCACTGAAATTTGTGTTCCATATTAATGAATTTCCCTAATGAAAGCATTCATTTGCTTTGTTATCTAGTTGACACAACTTTTCCCATAGAGTAAAATGGGTTTATGAATATTTTAAAAGATGTGCTTTTAAAATATTTCGATTGTTTGTGATCACTTGATGTATGACAGGCATGTCCAAACTCCGGCCCGCCTGATGTTTTGCACCACAACTCCCAGAATTCTAAGCTTAGATTGCCAATGACAAAGGACTGTGGGAGTTGTGGTCCCAAAACATCTGGAGGGCCAAAGTTTGGGCATGCCTGATGTATGAGAAACATTCTGTAAACTTTGCAAATGTGCAAATTTCTGTTTTTTTTATCACAATGAGTCTTGCATGGGAGGTGACAAATGCTTTTTTTATTGAGACTCTCTGGAAGTTGAGTTGTGGCAACTGGACTTCTTTTTTTCTCAGGAGAAGAAGTCCAGTTGCCATGTTTCAGCTTCCGGATAACCTCACCTGGATGACTGAGAATCTTCACAGATTTATTGAAACTGTTGAATCCAAGACAATCATTCTTCTTCCCCTACTGGTTACTGTCACCTACTCTTCTTTCTTTGGATTTCAGATCTAGATAGAAATCTGGAACTGTGATGGATATTGTCACAGCCTTCATTATTGGAAATTGGAATACAATTTTAAAGGATGACTAACCTCCTGAATGTCCTTCCATAAACAGCTATGCTGAACTTGTACAAACTGAAGTTTTTCATTTCCTTTATGGTGTCACTCGATCTCATATTTGGCCTAACCTCCTTTCTTGTTACTTCAGCTTTTCTTAGCATTATCTTCTCTAGTGAGCCTTATCTTCTTATGATATCCTCAAGGAACAACAGCCTCATTTCATCATTTTTGCGTCTAGGTAGAATTCAGGGTTGATTTAATCTAGGATCCAAGTCCATAGTAACTGAGAATACAGATGCAGTACATGGTTCAGTGCTTCAAAGGTGGATTGGGCCAACAGGTGTTGTGTGGGCATCCCAGATTCCATACCTCACCTCTTCCTGTTGGTACCCCCATCGAAAGCAGTGCTGTGGGCATCCCTGCCTTGCTTCCAGCTCTGAGAGAGGGGCCCATGGGAGGGGCCCAGAATCCTAGGTACCTGTATAACACCCATGGGACCAATCTGATGAACCACACCAAAGCATTACAGTAAGCGAGAGAGAATGCAATAGTGTTGGGTGTTCTCACTTGGTCTCCAGTGAGACATCTTTATACCACTGATGACAAACTGGTAAGATGTATCTAAAAGTTATTTATTGGATTGGTGGATATGTTTTTTTTTTCTGATGGACAGTCTTGAATTATTGTTGGGGGAATATCCTCTGCTCAAAGGGTCTGTGAATTTTCTTGTACAGATGTGCAAACATCATACATAGCTCCATTAAATTCATTGCAGCATTTCCTCTCTATGCTGTACTGAACAATGTGCAGTTGATTCCTCTTTGTACAATAGCTCCATCTGATAAAAATGGCTCCGAGTCCTGAAATGAAGGTTTCTTTAAAAAAAATAATAAAGGAAGGAAAGGAAAGGAAATAACAGCAAAAAAGATATATGCAAAATTATCTTAGTGCTCGTCAAGAATTGGGATTTGGTCATTGTTCTGTGTACTGGTTATGCTGTTCAAGTTCCATGGCATTTCATGAAATAAAAGGGGAAATAGAAAGGCTTCAAATACTCAATGGTACTTCAGATGAGATGTAAGAATACCTAGTTCATGCTGCACAGTCTTACTTGAACCACTTCCTTTTCTAACATATGTATTTATGTAAATGTTCAACATTTTTCTTGGGTATCAGTACTAGAGATGGGCACTGATTGCTGCTTCATCAGTATGCCCCAATGTGTTTACTGCCACAGGAGGGCACCCACTTGGAAGCAGCATCCTGACTTCCCTGCTCCACCTCCTCTAGATGCTGCCCCTGAGTTAGTGCCTGCCAGTGGGGGCCAAAGTGAGCACATTACTAAAACAGCCCACTGGGCAGGAATCCAAGGTTTATGTACATGGTGTGTTTCATATTGACACACCAGGCATGTCACAGTTGTTGTTTTTCTGGGAAATGTAACACGTAGGCCTTCCATAATTTCTGGGAACTGAACCACAAGATGGTGAAATTCATTTGCTTCTCTTCACACTGGTTGCCCCTGTTTAAATGTCAGCACATGCCACACTCGGCACCAACACAACTTTCTGTAACCTTCAGACAGAGGTGCCAGATTACAAATACGGATATAAAAAGCATTCCTTGTTTCATATCTCATCCAAATCCTGCTCGCTTTGTCGTCCTGCCAAGCAAGCCAGCTGCTCAACTGGCCATCATTAACTTGGCTCTAACAACTTTATATAGGAAGTATGTAAAGATTGCATTAGTAACTGAGGGTGGAGTGGGGAGGGGGGAATAGCAACAATGAAACAGTAAAATATTCCTGAGTCAAGGACTGAAATGTCAGTTTATTGTTAATGTTTGCATCTCATAAATAGACATTAAAATATGAAGCCCCGTTCTACAGATGGTGAGAATTAGATGCCAAACAGCACAGCTGTGTGTAACTCTGCTATCCAGTTGGGTGGAACACACCTTATTGAGTAGGTGCCAGTTTAATAAAGCTATTTTATTTTAAATACCTCTAGTATTCTCTAAAGAAGCAGGCTCTCTATATAATTTCCACATGACCAAGACATGATCTGGAACGTCATCAGTTATCTTTTCAGAGGGCTTTTGACACAGTCCCTCATCAAAGGCTGCTGAGAAAATGGCACAGTCATGGGATAAAAGGGTAGGTCCTCCTATGAAATTAGAACTGGTTGAGATCCAGGAAACAAAGACTAGTTGTTAATGGGCAATTTTCACAATGGAGAGGGGAGAAAATCGTTGTGCCTCAGGGCTCGGTCCTGGGACTGGTGCTTTTCAATCTGTTCATAAATGACCTGGAGACAGGGCCAAGCAGTGAGGTGGCCAAGTTTGCGGATGACACGAAACTTTTCCATGTGGTAAAAACCAGAGAAGATTGTGAACAGCTCCAGAAGGATCTTTCTATACTCAAGAGAAAGAGTAGCAAGATGGCAAATGCATTTCAATGTAGGAAAATATAAAGTAATGTACATTGGGGGGGGGGGATCAAAAGCAAGTGATCCTAAAGCGCTCCTTACTCTTTTTGTCTTGTCTTGTTATTTAGTATTGGCGTAGTTCCCAGCTGCATCCATTTTTCATTTGCATCTCATAAGATTTTGCTCTGTTTCTCAGTGACCATCATAAACCTTGTGTATCAGAGGCCATGGCAATTTCTAACTCATGGTTCTAGAAAACAATATTAAATTAACTAGAGCCATCAGATTAGAAAAGGAACATGTAAACAGGTGAATGGGAACTCATATAGTTTGCTCCGTTTTCAGTAGCAAAGCATAACAGCCAACCAGACTAGAACAGAGGGAATGATTAGTCATGAGTTGTTCTAGTCATGCTGGCCTAATCCATACAGCTCTGGTCCTAACAGCCACTCTCAGTAATATTCCCTGGCAGCCCATTTAGTACATACACCCGAAAGTTTAGCCTAAGGCAGGCTAAACTTACGGCCCTCCAGATGTTTTGGACCACAACTCCTGCAGTCCTTTACCATTGGAAATACAGGCTTGGAATTCTGGGAGTTGTGGTCCAAAACATCAATAGGGCCAAAGTTTGGACATGCCTGGCCTAAAGTAACTGCAATTCAATGGCTAAACTGCCGAGGAACTCAAGTCCTCTCCAGTGTTTCAAATGGTAATAATTTCTGAGACATTTAAGAGCCACTAATCTGTGCCTTGAAATCATCAAGAGCTTCCTGAAAGAATCATGATGGCATATAATTAATTAAGGGGATAAGCACAGATCAGCAGCACTGCATGGCTACAGTAATTCTTCCTCCAATCTATGCCAAGTGGCCCACAAGAGCATGGTTTTGCTTTAGAAGCTCATTTCAGATGGTGGTGTGCCTGAGCTGGGCTGTGTCTCTGTGCCTGCCTGTTATCGATGTCATTGTCCCACCTCTCCTGAGCTACCATGTTTCCCCGAAAATAATTTATATATTTATTTTTTCTCAAGAAGACACACTAGGGCTTATTTTCAGGGGATGTCTTATTTTATCAAGTATAATATGCTTGAATGTCAGCCCTGCACACACCCATAGCCACGCCCATCACTAGGTCTTATTATCAGGGTAGGTCTTATATTTAACAAATGCATAGAAATCCTACTAGGGCTTATTTTTTGGGGAGGTCTTATTTTCAGGGAAACAGGGTAGATGGCCCAATCATAAGAAGTACTTTGTAGCTCCCTGAACCACACATTTCAGAGTAGGCCACTAAATGTGAGCAACAGAATGTCTGGACAAAATCATCCCTCAGGGGGAAAGCCTGGGACAATGTTATTCATCTCCTGATTTGTTTTGGCCAAAACATCCAAGAAAACCCGGCTTCTTGAAAAGTTTGGCTATCAGTAGAAAAAAATAAATCCCTTAAGTCAGTATAATCTTTGGCAAAAACAAAGTTGCACAGAAACCTGAAGACAACTTGTTTCATCTTAGGATCAAACAGAAACTTCAAACCTTATCAACAGAAGCTGGAATCACAGAGATTTAGTGGGAAGCAAAATTAATACTAAGCCTAGTGGAATAGTTAAATCTGTAAAGAAGTGCTATAAATCACTGACCTGGGGATAAGGCAGTATGATAACTATTTACTTATTTATTTTTACCTACCTGTCTCCTTACAACAGGCTTACAACACTGAAAAGACAGAAATATAAATGCTAAAAACCAGATGTATGCAAATTTTGAAAAATAATTTTAAAAGTATTATTTTAAAAGCAGTAACTAAAATCTACAATACAAACACATTTAAAAGGCAACTAAGCATAGCTATCCATTAAAAAAAGTCCCTCAGACACCAATCACTAAGGAAAAACTGACTTGAAGAGAAAGTTCTTTGCATGCTTGTAGAAGGACAGCAAAGATGAGGCAGACCTAACCTTCTGTGGGAAGGGGTTCCAGAGTCTGGGATCAGCTAGAGAGAGAGACTTTCCCTATGTTCTTATCAATATGTCTTTCTTGTAAGAACTATGCTTTTAAAGTTTGAAATACAAACTTCCTTGCCACTCAGCATCTTATGCTCATGGGTTCATGAAAATGTATAAGTAGAGACAGAATTTAGGATGAATATTCCCTGGGGATGGGCAAATGTTTTGATTCAATTCATTTTTAAAACCGGAATTCATCAAACTTTGCAGTGTTCACAGGTGAGAGAAGAAGGAAAAAAGGAAATATTTGTTGATCCCTAGGGCTGTCTGTGCTGTGTGGGGGAACAGCAGAAGTTGTAATTCAAAAATGCAAGTTTGAATCCCTGAATTAGGGTCAAGAACTATTGGCTTATAGATGGGAGGGAAAACATGTTTAATGTACACAAGCATTTTGGTACTTGCTGTTAGGTCATAGTTTCATCAGCATAGTTAGAGAGAAATGTCATGACCTGTCCCCTCTTCATTGTCCTCTTGCTCCATGGTAGTGGAGAAATCATAAATCATGTGGTGGGGGAGAGTCAGAATCTTCTTTTCTAAATTGCTAGCCTGGCAAAGTATTTTAATAAGTAACAGATATTTCCAGACAGTGCCACTCTTATCACCTAATGGATGGAGTGGAATTTGGCTCTGTTTCTTTCATGCATTCAGGTTGTTATCTACAACAGCTATTTTGCTTCAAACATACCTGGCACATTGCAATGCCCAATTTGGAAGTTTCCCATGGAAGATTTATTAGTCAGGGAAAACATGGATAAGAAGCCAGGGAAGAATGTCTTCTTTCCCAGCGTATACTATCAGCTTTCCTACCAGTTACATAAATTTCCTTTGAAATTACGTACATATGTTACTATTGAATAGCAGCAGCCAAATTGAATAGATCCAGGTGTTGGCCTCAGTGAAGTTTCTCAAATCATTTCATTTTAAAATGAATGGCTCTCTTTGTTTCAATACATTTTATTTTGTATTTCCTTCAGACTTGGCCCAGATATTTTTTGCTGTCTGACGGAAATGTTTCTGTCACTTCAGAAGTGAACCAGACTGGGAGCAGAACTTGGTGTCAACATGGGAGATAGCAAAGCACTTTCCATTGCACCTGAGGGCAGAAAATTAAAGGTCTCAGAGCACACCATGTGGTACACACCTTTCTGTTTTCAGAACAAAGGGAATAGTTGGGGAGCTGGCACTACTGCATCTTCCCCAGCATCTGTTGTATGAGGCATTTTTGCCACTCTGCCAAATGTCAGGGCCAGCCTCCCTATTTGCAGTTAAATAAGGTGGTTACTTCACATCCTTCTTTGTTCCACAACTAGTTTTGTACCATGACAGCATTAGTCGTGATCACGTGGTTTTGTCCCTGTTTCAGTGTTCCCATGGTTGTGATAACTTGTCTTGTGACAAGAGTTACCTCATGGTCTTGTACCGTGACAAACACTGAATTTTTATAGTTTCCTTTTTCCTTTTTTTGGGGGGGGGGGGGGTCTTAAAAATTCTTTTTTGATATTTCATTTCTGAAAAGTCAAAATAAAAAAAAATGGACACAGTTTTCTGAGAGAAACACATGTTTTGTTGCATGACAGTCATTACTCCATGGTGTCTTGTCTCGGAACAGAAAGTGGGAACTAAGAGTGACAAGGGAAAACTCTACCCCAGCACCAGGTACAGGACAGTCACGCTTAGCACCCATTCCGTGGTTGAGACAAATTTCAGTAGTTGCACGACAGACCTGAAGTAAAAATATTTTGTACCGCTCCTAAGTGCAACACTAACAGAGACAAAACGGACATGAAGTAACCACCGAAGAAAGGGTTCCCATCCAGGTAGAAAGGCATGGTCTGGCATGGATATGGGAGCAATAAATGACTCAAAATGTGCCAGATATTCTGCATTCTCCATAGAACTATTTATCTCCTGTGATATTGCACCACTCTTTATTTTTATTATTTTATTTTACAGTATTATAAACCAACCTTTCTCCTTGGAAAAGGACCCAAGTGGATTTTCATAATAAAACTTGTTATTTTAAGGCAAAGTAGGTAAATATTTGGTGTGGCTGGTAATAGAAAAAGGTAATCACCTGCGGGTGGGGCGGGGGGAGAAAGATACCAAATCCCTCGGTTTTGGCTGTCTCAGTACAACAGTTCAACAAGCCATTTACAGACCCTGGAGATTCATCACTCCAAACAGCTCCAGATTAGCCATTAAGCAAAATAAGCATGTGCTTAAGGCATCTGCGGGGGAGGGGGGAGTTATGGACTGTAGTGAAAATGGTACACACTCTTTAATGAACCATGTCCTTCCCTCCCTCCCTCACCCTTAGCTCCCTCCCCCTCTTCCCCTCCCTCAAAAGCCTCAATAAAATCACCTCCTTACCTGAAGTAATTAAATATGTCTGTGGAGATTCTCAGTTATCGAGGAGTTGAGTCATGGGAACTGGACTTCTTTTCTTCTTTTCAAGAAAACAAGTCCAGTTGCCATGACTTCAGCTCCCAGATAAGTATGAACCAGTAAAAACCCAATTATATTTAAAAGGTCATATAGCAAGCAAACGCTCTCTTTTTAAGTTAAGTTCAATCCCAGGTAGCAGGCTCCAGTACTTTGGCCACCTCATGAGAAGAGAGGACTCCTTGGAAAAGTCCCTGATGCTGGGAAAAATTGAAGGCAAAAGGAAAAGAGGACGACAGAGAATGAGATGGTTGGACGGTGTCATCGATGCAACCAAAATGAATTTGACAAATCTCCGGGAGGCAGTGGAGGATAGGAAGGCCTGGCAAGCTCTGGTCCATGGGGTCACGAAGAGTCGGACATGACTGAACGACTGAACAACAACAATCAATCAAGCTATCTAAATGACTACATGTCTCTATGTGATAATCAGGGAAGGCATTTCTCTTGGTCCCACAACCCAATGGCTACTTGAGAGAGGGACTTATCTACAGCTGCTCCCCAGCACTGGAACACCCTCCTATGGGAAACTAGGCTGGCCCCATATCTGCTGTCCTTCTGCAGGCAGGCAAAGACATACCTCTTTAGGCAGGCTTTTCTTTAATGACTGGTGCCTTGAGAGGGATTTTAAATGGATCACTGTGCTCTGTTTTAACTTTGTTTTAATATTGAGCTTATTACTATTGTAATATATGTTTAATTCTTTTTAAAGATGGGTCTATTTCTTGGTGTTATCTTTTAAATACTGTTTTATGATTGGGTACTTTAAGGAATAAAGGGGGGATAGAAATATTTTAAATTGTATTTTAATTTTAAAATTGCTGTAATCTAATTTTAAACTGTATATTGTATCATGTTTGCATTATATGTTTTTTTTTTCCAAGCCGTGGGACCCCACCCATGTGATATAGCCATAGAGAGCACCTTAGGAGCCCTGTGGCACAGTGGTTAAATGCCTGTACTGCAGGTAAAACTGTGTTCACAACCTGGGGTTCAATCCCAGGTAGCAGGCTCATGGTTGACTCAGCCTTTCATCCTTCCGAGGTCGGTAAAATCAGTACCCAGCTTGCCGGGGGGGGGGGCAATGTGTAGCCTGCATACTGTTATTAAAAATGTAAACTGCTCAGAGACTACTTGAAGTAGTATGGGGTGGTATATAAGCAGAACATTTTGCTTTGCTTTACTCTGTTCAGTGCCTTGGACTTCTAAAGACCTTAGTTGAGCCCTGACTCCAGACAGGAGGTGAAAAGTGGGCCCAAGGAAGGGGGCCCTGTATTTTTCTGTTCAGGAGCTCAATACTGTATTTTCCATATATATCATGCTATTTTCTCCCTAAATTGTGGCACTAAAATTAAGGGGCCTCATATGAATGGAAGTAAGCCTTTCCCGAGGGGTGGAGGGGTGGTGGAGGAGAACCCAAACTGACCATGCTGTTTCCTTTCCTTTCTGTGTTTTGAAGACTCCTCTCTGCTTTGTTCTTGCAAGGACCAGAGACTTTTTTTTTCAGCAGGGAAACATTTGCGGGTGGAGCAACCCATTAAGAAGTGCCTTTTCACACTAAAAAGAAGTGTCTGTTCCTGCAAGAACAAAGCAGAGACGAGTCTTCAGAACATGGAAAGGAAAGGAAATCGAATGACACCCCATGGGGTGGGGGAGAACTCAAGACGGATTTATTAATTTTCTTAATTTGGGGTCTTAAAAGTGTGGGGGGCATCTAATATATGGCAGCATCTTATTGATGGAAAAATATAGTGATTATCAGACACAATCTTTGTCAAAACTACTGTCTTTTCTGACCCATTCCGATCCTTCCCCACAGCATGATTGGTTGAATGGTCTCCCCACCAAAGATGTCAGTGGTCTCTGAAAGCCCATGCAACAAAGCAGAAGCTAGCATCACTTTGTGTAGTTTCTGTTGTGTGTTATTTGGAGGAGGAGGTACTAAACACCCTCCAAATATGCACCACCTCTTATCCAGACAGAGCGAATAATTGTGTGGTTCCTTATCCCTGTGGAAAAAGTTCCAGTCCATTTCAGTATGATTTGCACAAGAGATATTCTCAATGGTTTACACCCCAGGGAGCAGAACTGGCATGGGCACTGTTTAAGAGTTGTTGTTTTTTCACTGAATGCAATGGAGTACTCCCTGATTAATGAGAAAATGGATTCACAGGATAAAGATTCTGCCATTCGATCCATCTGTAAGTTTATGGTAATCAAGGCTGATTTAACTGAATGGGAGCATAAAGGGAATAGATCTGTTTCTTTCCATTAAGGAAAAATATGTCATTTTCATGTAATAGTGAGTTAAATTTATTGCAATTTGAGCTGAGGTGGGAAAGGAGCTTCTGTAATTACTATAAAGGGGAAAGGGGGGGACATTATTGCTTGACTCATTCCTTGAGATATGATGGTGGGTGGTGGAAATAGCACACAGCAATCATACTTAATGCATTTTATTGCCCTGTAAGGTTATTTGTACAAATCAGAAGAGTCCTTTGGAAAGACTTTGCCTGAACCAAACTGCCTGTTTGCTTGCTAGTTTCTACCGCTAGTGTAGCTCTCCCTGGTGTTGCATTGCAGATTTTCAGTCCCTGGCTGGATATGCCTGCCCTTGATATGGTTTAACAGTGGTCTTTAAGTTATGACAGTACTATTACATTATGATAATTTTTCTTTTATTTCTTGGCCTACTGTGCCGAAAGTAGGATTCAGCCCCCCTCCCAATTTATCCAACTGAAACATTGTGAGTAGCATATTTCTAGACCACTAAGATCAATTTACAGCTGAAATCCATTTGATGCACCAGACTGTTAGATTTTAATTTTTGCCGTATAATCATAAAATCATAGAACAGTGAAGTTGGAAGGGGCCTACAAGGACATTACATCCAATCCTCTGCTCCATGCATGTGATTATCCAAATTTCTCTTGAATGCCTCCAGTGTTGGAGCACTCATCATCTCTTCAGTCAATTAGTTCCACAGCTGAACTCCTCTGACAGTGAGGAAGTTTCTCCTGATATTCAACCCAAAGCTGGATTCTCCTACTAACTTGAGCCCATTGTTTTATGCCTTGTGCTCTGGGATTATTAAGAAGAGATCCTGCCCCTTCTTTGTATGACAGCCCATCAAATATTTGACAAGTGATATCATATTGTTGCTACATTTTGTCACAAATGTTTGCCTCCTTTTTTTTAGAAAGAAGTCTTCATTCTTAGATTTTTTTTTCTTTATTTTCCTTGGGGTTTTGTTTACATATGGGATTACATTCAGACATCCTAGAGTGAAGTCCATTGACCTGAGTCAGGTCTGAGACATTTAATTCCCTTGTCTTCTGCAACAAGATGCCAACACTAGCACTAATCTATGCAGTCTGGGAAAATCAAGTAGCAGCTAAGTAATAAGCAATAAGTAGGAATACTATCATAGGGGATATCTTTGACTTGGTACTAGCGACTAGAGATGGGCACAAAATTACAAATTTTCCATTACCATTAGTTGTTAGTCGTTCTGTTACGTAACGGAACGAAGAACGACAATTTGGATGGGCCAGGCTCGAACCGAACAGAACCAAGAAAATTTTCTTCGGTTCTGTTCGTTTCCATTACTAGCCTGGCTGCCCAATGAATGGAAGAAAGTCCTCCTACCTGCTGGTGCTGCTGCTGGCCTTCCTGGTCCAGTGACAATCTTCCGGCTTCCGGCTTCGGGGGCAGAGTCGAGAACGGGCTGCCATCTGGTCTCCATGTGCGGAGGCCGGATCGGAGCCCCCTCTCGCGCCCTCTCCCCATAGCCTGACAGCCTGGTGGGCTGCAGCCTGTGGGCGGAGTTGGGAAGGAAGGGGCTGAGATCCGGTGTCCATGTGCAGAAGCCGGATCTCAGCCCCTCTCACCACCCTCCACCATGGGGCCTGACAGCCCACCGGGATGGCGACGGGATCATTTTCAGTGGGATCCTGCTAACCTGTCATTGGCTGGACCCCTTCAAAAATGGCCCGCTTGGCACTAGGGGATTGCCCCAGTGCCTAGCGGGCCATTTTTGAAGCGGTCCAGCCCATGACAGGGTGGCAGGGCCTCTCTGAAAATGGCCCCGTTGCCATTGGAGGAGCTCCGTGCTGGCAATGGGGGCGGGTGGTGTGGGGGGCTGCCGTGCTGTCATCAGCTGGACCACTTCAAAAATGACCTGGTTGGCACTGTGGGACCCCCTAGTGCCAACTGGGTCATTTGACAAGGGGTCCAGCCCATGACAGGGCAGCAGCATTAGTCCCTTCAGAGGGGACGGCCAGCTCGGCTATTCAAGCAGAGCAGAGCCCTTGGTCTCCTCTCAAGGGAGGGCGGCAAGAGGGGCTGGGATCCGGCTTCCGTGCGACTGGTCCAGATCCCAGCCCCCTGTCCAGCTATCTCTGTCTAGTGAATGACAGCCCAGCGGGCTGTCATTCACCAAGCGGAGGGTGGTGAGAGGGCTCTGGGATCTGGCTTCCACATGCAGAGGCCGGAATGCAGCCCCCTCCCGACCGCTCTCTGCCTCCCCCCCGGCAGATGACAGTGTCTGACGCTGTCATGACCGGCGCGGGGAAGAAGAGACCCCCGTTCCGCCTCTGCATGCAGAGACAGAATGGGGTCTCTATAAAGGGATTTTCCCTGCAGGGATGACAGCGCGCCTGGCACTCTCATCCACCACAGTGAAGAAGAACCCAAAACACGTAAAATGGAAACAAAGTTTTTTAAAACATTCGTGTCCAAAAAACGGTAAACGAAGGGAGATGGGCACGAAACGGAATGGAAACTAAACCCCATTTTTCCATTTTGTGCCCATATCTACTAGCGACATATTTTTACATTTAGGGGCCTTTTTCTAGTTCCTTCATTACATAAGAACATAAGAAGAGCCATGCTGGATCAGGCCAAAGGCCCATCTAGTCCAGCTTCCTGTATCTCACAGCGGCCCCACCAGAGCTCATGAGACTAGATATCTGTCTCCTGATACCACTCCCCCGCATCCGGCCCCTGAAGTACCCTGGTTTAAAGCCTGGAGACTCCACATCTCCATCATGGTCTGTAACCTGTGATGGACTTTTCCTCCAGGAATCTGTCCAGTCCCCTTTTGAAGGCATCCAGGTCAGATGCCATCACCACATTGTGTGGCAGGGAATTCCATAGACTTACAATGCGCTGGGTGAAAAAATATTTTCTTTTGTCAGTTTTTACTCTCCCAGCCCTCAATTTGAGTGTATGTCCCCTAGTTCTGGTATTTTGGGAGAGGGAGAAGAGCTTCCCTCTATCCACTTTACTCATACCCTGCATTATTTTGTATGTCTCAATCATATCCCCCCTCAGGCGCCTTTTTTCCAGACTAAAGAGGCCCAAATGTTTTAGCCTTTCTTCATAAGGGAGGTGCCCCAGCCCACTAATCATTTTAGT
>JAHTLZ010000016.1:4774355-4791783 GCA_023846285.1 Phrynocephalus versicolor
ATAATAATAATAATAATAATAATAATAATAATAATAATAATAATAATTTACTCTTAAACTGGAAGATTACAAGGCTGCTGATAGTAAATACAGTAAGTATAAGTGGAATTATATGTGCAATTAGAGTTGTTCTAAGTCAGCTGCTAGCAATCAATTTTGTGTTGATTCAGGATTGCTGAGGTTGAACCATGCCTCTCAAGGCTGCAGGCAAATGCAAGGACAAGGCTTCTGTTAAAAGGAAGACCCCGGCACACACACACCCCACCTGAGCTGTCCCAACATCAGATGAAGATTGGCCACAGTAAAAGCAAAGCAAAGTGTTCTCCTTATATACAGCTCCATACCAGTCTCAGCGTGACACCAAGGCACAGAGGCAGGAAGAGTTGAAACATATGGTTGATCTCTTTTTGGAAGGTGAGATGGCCGGTTCTTCTTCACCAGCCACTCAAAGTGTGGGCCTGTCCAAACAACCTTTGACTATGGTAGCAACATCGGTTCAGACCCAAACAGAACAGAACACTGGTACAGTGCTGGGTTGTGCCTCTGTATCAAACCCTGATGCTGAGAAGGTGCAAGTGATTGACCTGTCTATGGGTAGCACCCTCAACAGATTAAATACATCAGCCTTGCTTGCCTGGCCTTCACCATACACCTCAGTCACCACCACTCAAGCCAACTAGGTTTCAGACACATGGGCCCTACAATTTAAGAGGCTGCATTCCCAGGGCCCACGTAGCAGAACCACCCAGTGCTTCAGTTTCTGATGCTAGTGCGTGGACTGAGGACAATAACGCTCCTGTACTAGCTGCAGTGCAGGCTTTGGCTCCCAGCACTAAGGCGGCTACTTCTGCAGTCCTTGATCAGCCCAAAGGTGACAAATTTCTCCCATTGGACAACCATTTAACAGACATTACGGTGGAAAAGATTGTGAATGGCAAATATGCTGATGTATTCAATTTGTTCAATAGAGAGGTGTATAGTCATGTCTTTGAGAAATTGGAAGTGAATGAGAAGGACAAAATTAGGAAAAAGAACCCTGATCATTGTTGGGATAATTAGCTGCCTGCCTTTGTGATTTATGCAGGCACCTTAACAGGAGCACACCTAGATAAGGGGCCAGCTCTTTTTCAGTATCTAGACATCATCAACCATGCTTGGTTTGACTTTCCTGGTATGGCATGGCTTTCTTGTGATGAAGGCTTTCATAGGAGTGTGGCTCGTTACTCCAGCCTGAGGTGGGATATATTGCACAGGACCCTTTGGATGTGAGTGATGAGCCTATCTCATCCCATGATGGGCTAGTGTTTTGATAGCAGGCATTTGGTACAGTCAGTGGGCCCGGCTAATACTTCCTGCCCCAGAGTAGACCAGTTGGTTCCACCCTGAATGGTCTGCTTTGAATTCAGCAATAAAGGCTCCTGTGGTCTCAGACAGTAAAAATTTAGACATGTCTGCTCCAACTGTGGAGGTATGCATCCTGCAGCTACATGTACAAGGAACAAATATGGAGGGACCTGGAACAAGGAATCCAGAGGAAAACGGAGCCACTGGCTCCTAATGGGATGGCCCTAAGAAAAAATCTTTCTAATTGGAATTGGAAGCCAAGCCATGGCGGTGCTATTGGTCACACACGGCTTGGCTTCTGAGGTTCCAAATCCAATTAGAAAGATTTTTTCCTAGGGGCACTTCCTTTGGAGCATCATAACTCAGCCCCCTGACCCCAAACATTTCTAAATTTCAGGGGGTTACCTAGAATCACTTGAGGAATCTCCTTTGCTACCTCCTCTAGAATGAATAGTTTCATTCTAGAGGGGGGAATGGTGTTTCATTATAAAAATGAAACAAAACACATATTACCATTTTGTTAAGTAACAAAGTAAGTATTTACTTGCTTGCTTACTTTCTTACTTGCTTACTTATTTACTTGAAGAAAGGAAGGAATGACCGAACAAATGAATGAACAAATGAACAAATGAATGAACAAACAAACAAGTGAATGAATTAATGAACGGACAAACAAATGAAGGAAGGAAGGAAGGAAGGAAGGAAGGAAGGAAGGAAGGAAGGAAGGAAGGAAGGAAGGAAGGAAGGAAGGAAAAGAAGTAATTTTATAAGTCTACAATCTACAGCAGCTGAAATTTATTCTGCCCAAGTTCCAACAATGAATAAGCTGCATCCTCTCTTACATCTGACAGTCAGAGGTATATTTGGCACACTTCTAGACCAAAATCTAGGAATTGAAGTAATGCATTTTTCCATTCTCAAAATACCACCCAAATAGCATTGCTAAACAATAGAAAGGGGGCCATGCAGTGCAACCTTTTGTGAGTGAACTTAAACATTTTCCACATGGCTATTCAGAGCTGACAGGGTGTATATGAGATCTCTGACGTAAAGAGCACCATGAAATTACGAATGACATTTTGTTTGCCAAGTCAGTGCTGACAGTTGTGGGTGTATTATTTTACTGAACATCTCCCTATAGCATATTGATATTCTATTTTTCTCCAGGTGCCAAACAGCTCACCTTGAAGAATAATTAGATGGGTAAAATTTGTCCTCTGCAAAAGTCTAAGACATATGTAGTACTTAAATGTCACTTAAGGGAACACTGAGGTGCATTTAAATCCCGAAGACCAAAACGTTTCTTAAAAGGAGTGACTTGGGCCTGGCTCGTTTGTGCATGGTTTCATTTTTCTGCTGGATAAACCTTGGTAACTGCTGTGTCTCCAAGATCACACGGCCTTCTTTTCCCCCTGTTTCATTCCTCCCCAGTTTCTCATGGTTACCAAGTTGATGAAAGTTGGAGAAGACAGATGAGAACTCTGGATAAAGCTCTTACAAATTGTCTCTCTCTTCCTCTCTCCCTAGAAATGTTCAGGCCACCCACTGCAAATATGAACTGCAAGGGCAATTATTCTCACCCACTCTAATGCCTTAAACAAATTAAGTAGAGCTAGGATAAAATTCTTTCAAATCAATTTCTCAACATGTCAGATAAGCATAAAAATCCAAGCATATTTATGAAATCATAATTACTAGATGCAATGTCAAACAGGTCACATTAAAATGCTGCATCACAATATCCATTAGCATTGAATGCCATAATACCAGGTGAGTTTCTAATGCCTCCTTAAAAACAGACACAATTGAGTTCAGCTGTATCTGTAAAGGATGTAAGTCTCATTTGTCTCACTGTACATAAGAATGAGAAACAGTGGCATTGTTTTCCCTGTCAACAAGGATAGCAAGAAATTTCTCGGTACTCCTGATGAAAATGACATTTTACATTAACATTTTCCCCACACTTCACTTCTTTGTGCAAAACGCTCAAATTGCTTCAAACCAAGATGACTGCTGCTTTATTCAAGGATATGAGCTAGGGAACACATCTGTTAACAGCCAACATGTGCATACTTTGCTTCTGAAAGAGAAAACTAAAGGCATTTTTATCCTATATTGCAGTCAAAACTCTGCTTGTGAACTTCATTTGATCTCAATGGTTCCAAGTAGCCCACACAAGGTTGACTCACACTTCCATCATTCTGACTACATCAAAGTCTTCTTTAAAAACTTTCATTCATTCATTCATTTATTCATTGGATTCCTATACTGTCCACCTATCTACAAGGTTACTCTGCATTCATTTTATATAATATAATGCTTAAATGCTTCAGTTTAAGAAAACCGATAAAACACTTCACAAAACTTTTTGATAGCATTTCTGAACAGTTTATAGAAGTACTGCAGACAACGTTATCATGGGCTTCAGAATCCTCATTTCAATATACATATTATTTTTCAACTCATATTTAGCTCATATGTCAAATAGGGATGCCTGCCCACCCCTTTCCTATTGCCCCATCACCTCTGACTACCTGTGCCTGTCACCTCCCCCTTCTCTACCACCACCAAAGATTCCAACCTCAGAAGCAGCAGGCCAGGCTGCCCTGCCAGCCCTCCACTGCCTCTGAACAGCACGAACAGCAATAGGGGAGGCAGCATAAGAACGTAACCTCCCCCTGCCCCAACATGAACCAGAAATGTAAATTGCAAACTCGTTCATTTTTTTTCTGGGGGTTCATGGTGGTTTGTGGTTAATCAAGAGGCACAAACCATCATGAACCACTAGTTTTCTGGTCTGTGCCCATCTCTAATAGACAGGGTATCCTATAGACCAGGCCTGCACAACAGGTAGACCACAGGCTACCGGTAGCGCACCAAGGGTTCAAAAGTAGCCCACCAGCTGTCAATTTAAAAAAAGTGAGGGGATAAGTTCTCCACTTCTCCCTTCCTCATCCCAAGGACCACCACTGTCTCAGCAAAGTTCTGGGTCTGCCACCCCCAGTCTCAGCCAAGCAGGGCAGTTCAAGGGCCATGGCACATTGAAATCTGTTCCCTCCAGAATGGATGAATTGGTTTTCAATGCATTCCTATGGGAAACTGCTGCTCTACTTACAATTTTATTACTCATGAGTATGTGCTCGGAACGGATAAAATTTGTAAGTAGAGGTTTTAGTGTAGTAGCCCTGAGGCACTTTGGGCCAGAAAAGGTAGACCTCGGCCTGTTCAAAGTTGAACAGCCCTGCTATAGACTATCTTGACTGCTGACATTGGTGCTCTCAACGTTCAGATGATCCTTTGCTATATAAAGCTTGGCTTTTTTCTTGTTGACAATGCAAGCACAATATTGTGCACTAGAGATGGGCACGACCAGGAAACTTTTTTTTTCGAGTTGTCGTTTTTCGGGACGGGTCCGTTTCGGCTCGTTTCCGTTTTTTGCAAAAATTTTCAAAAATTTGTCGTTTCGTCGTGTCGTTTGTCGTTTGTCATTACCGCCGCGATTTAACGCGACTTGACTTCCAGTTCCCAGAGCATGGGGTTAGGGGGTAAGGGCGAGGCTTAGGGTAACGGTTAAGGTTAGGGTGGGTTAGTGGGCTGTACCTCTGGGTGCCTCTGGCCCACTAAGAACACAGTGTACTGGTGTATGGGTTAGGGTTAGGGTTAGGGTTAGGATTAGGATTAGGGTTGGTGGGCTTTTAATGCCCTCTCTGGCACATCCAGAAGTCTCAGCAAAACCTGGCCATGCGATTGGTGGAATGGCTCCAAAAATTTGCATGGTCCTGTCCCATGGCCAGCCCATCATTGCACGTGTGCAGGTGTAAAAAAATAAAAATAAAAAAAATCAATGGAGACGTTTTGTTGCAAGAAAAACCCACTGCTGCTACTATAAAAATCAGGCAGTTAAAATACCTAATTTTCACATATTTTCTGTGGTGCTTTGGTGGGTTTTTGGACCACGATTTAAAAAAATATATTGCGGTCGCCATTTTTGATCCCCCCTCACCGCATGGCAAATGGAGACGCCGAGGATGCCCCCTCCCAGCCTGGTACCAGTAGCCCAGGACAGGAGGGGGGAATGCTGGAGTGGGGACCCCCCCAGAAGCCACCCCTCTGGTAGGTGCCCTCAGGCAGGCATATTTTCGCCTGCTTTTTTGGCCGGGAATCGGTTTTTTTTATTTTTAAAACTTTTTTCTGTGCCACTTGGCATCGTGCGATCGATGTGATGCCAGAAACGACAACAACAAATCAGACCCAATTTTTCTTTTGTCGGTTCGAGTTCGAGTTCTGGGGGAGTAATTGTCGTTACCGTTTCCGTTGCGTAACGGAAACAAGTAACGGAAACGGAAACGAGAATTCCGTCAAGTCGTGCCCATGTCTATTGTGCACCACTATCAGGTCAATTCCTGATATTTTTGAACTGTGGATAGAGAACACACAATATCCCACATGCATAAGCCAGAGTTTTTGTGTGTATTCTTTTAAAGAACCTAAATCAAATTTAGCAGAAACCTGTATAACATTCATCCATATGTGCAGGTATGAAAGAAGGAACTTGTATTCATTTGTTCTCACTGTAAGTAAAAGGAAAGATATTCCCATGATGGAATGCTAGTTTATCATTCCTCCATGTCAAACATTATTAGGATGTGTTGTGAGAAACAATGAGATAGCAACCATACTAATATAGCATCTGTTTCTCCTCATCTGCATCATATCACTCAGAGTTAGAGTCTGCTGACAGGAGCTGAGTAACATTTAGTTCAGAACACCTCATCCCCATGGAACGTGGTTGGAGAGGGTAGAGAACCACAAAGTGATGACATAGTAGGTATTAGCACTGGGACAATAATGGGATGTGGTAGTTTGTCACATCCATAACTCAGGAACTGGTCATGGACGTGAATGTCACTGAGCCTCTGGAAAACAGTGAACATACTGCAATCTTCTTTGCTATGCATTTCGGGGGAACAGTGTCAACCAAATCAGACACAAAAACCCTTGATTTCTGAAGGGCAGACTTCCCACATACAAAGAAACTAATTAGAAAGAAATTGAAAGGGAAGGTAAAAATAATCCAGTCTATTCAGAGTGCATGGAGTCTGTTTAAAACAACGGTAGTAGAGGCCCAGCACAAGTGCATAACACAAAGAAAGAAGAGCTCATTTAAGTCCAAGTCCATTTTTCATTTTGTTACATAATGAAATGAAAAAACGAAAACGAAAATGAAAAATCGCTCGTTCCGTGCCCATCTCTACTTGGTGTGTTAGTGGACAGCTCAGTAAGGTGTCTACCCAATTTGTGGCAGCGGTGAAGAATGCCAATTCCATGCTAGGGATTATCAAAAGGGGGATTGAAAATAAAACAGCCAACATTATAATGCCATTGTACAAAATGATAATAAGGCTGCACCTGGAGTATTGTGTACAATTCTGGTCACACATCTCAAAAAAGACATAGTGGAACTGGAAAAGGTGCAAAAGAGAGTGACTAAAACATTTGGGGCTCTTTAGTCTGGAAAAAAGTCACCTGATGGGGAATATGATTGAGATGTACAAAATAGTGCAGGGCACTAGTAAAGTGCATAGAGGGATGTTCTTCTCCCTCTCACAAATTGCCAGAACTAGGGAACATCCACTCAAATTAAGGGTTGGGAGAGTGAGAACAGACCAAGGAAAATATTTTCTTATCCAATGTGTTGTTATCCTGTGGAACTCCCTGCCATTGGAGGTGGTGATGCCATCTGTCCTGGATGCCATCAAAAGGGGATTAGACGGATTCCTGGAGGAAAAGTCCATCACAGGTTACAAACCATGATGGAGATGTGTAATCTCCAGGACCAGTTGCAGGAGAGTGGTATCAGGAGATAGGAGACAGATATCTAGTCTCATGCACTCCCTGAAACATTTGGTGGGACCACTGTGAGCTACAGGAAGCTGGGCTAGATAGGCCTTTGGCCTCATCCAGCATGGCTCTTCTTATGTTCTTATTTACTTAGTCAATCTTAGGATAGCCTTGGTGGCAAATGCTCTTGTCACAGAGCTCTGACTATATCAGTTTCACATGTGATATGGCAAGGTATCAGTTTCACATAGTCACTTGTCTAGATTGATTTCCCTGGTATGCAACCAGCAGTTTAAGAGATTACCATGGTGCAGAACATTATACTGTCAATTGGAATCAATGAAATGTAAATTTTAAATCATAATTAGTTTAAATTTGAATTAATCTACTCTATGTCTGTAAGATTTAATCTTCAAATTTCTTTCAAAATGTATCTTAAAATTGATCTATATGGCTACTTACTTCCTCATTTGTTTATTATTTTTCTAAAACAAATATTGTCTGTGCCAATTCTAGTAGCTGGCAAAAGTTCAAATAAACTACATATTCCCAATTAAAATGAATTGAAATGAAAAAGTTATTATACTGGGTACAGAATTGAAATGAGCCAATGGATTCTCCAGGAACTATGAAATCTTACTTGAAACTTGCATCATCAGAAGGCAGTTGTTTGGGAGGATGTGTTTGAACCTTGAACCTTTCATCTTCTGTCCAATATCAATGGCTATTGCCTTTCCAATGTCTTTAGATGAAAGTTTGCTAGTCCTTTTGCCAGGTCACACATGAATGATGACTGTAATTTTAAAGAAATTCAAAAAGGGAGAAAAGGGCAGCACAGTAATTATAACTGCATTTGGAAAAATACTGCTAGTTCCCCCAAACTGTCATAATAGAAATTGCAAATAGAGTAGTGACCTTTTCTATCAAGAAAGAAAGAAAGAAAGAAAGAAAGAAAGAAAGAAAGAAAGAAAGAAAGAAAGAAAGAAAGAAAGAAAGAAAGAAAGAAAGAAATGTGGTACACCATCACCTTACAAATATCCATCCAACCCCCTCATTAACAAAATGAGGGGGAGCAGCTCACAAATAAATTTCAGTCTGCCAACAAACTAATAAGGCATTTTGTTCATTATGATAATAGCTGTGTGTTTCTTATGGAGAAAAGAGAACAACTCTGAACAACAGAATCATTGCATTAAAAACATGCCTTGAGATTGCTTCTGCTTCTGCTTCTGCTTATATACCGCCCCATACCACTACAAGATTGGAAAGGCTAATGTACACCCAGAAGGCAGGATTCAGTGCACAAACAAATTTGATGCCAAAGATAATCTTACAGATCATCTTGTACTTGAAATGAGATTCCTGACCACCATCCACTCTTGCACTGTGCCACAGGCTTTTTGGGTTTTTAAAGACTTCACCTCTCAGAACTCCCCAAGAATTGCTGAAGCACAATTCTGGGAACTTCTGATTACACACATACATCTATGGACATCAACACACACATTAAACTGGAACAGTTCCCATCTTCTAGGTTACGTTTTGTTAAAAAAAAAAAGACAAACTGATCTAGTACTTCCTGTAGTTAGCTATTTTGGGGGTTATATCGTTCCTGTTCTTTGCTCTAGAACAAAGAACAGGAAGGATACAACCCCCCCCCCAAATAACTAACTAACTTGTGGCGCAGTGGTTAAATGCCTGTACTGCAGGTAAAATTGTGCTCACGACCTGGGTTCAATCCCTGGTAGCAGGCTCAAGGTTCACTCAACTTTCCATCCTTCCGAGGTCGGTAAAATGAGTACCCAGCTTGCTGGGGGGGGGGGCAATGTGTGGCCTGCATACTGTAATTAAACTGTAAACTGCCCAGAGACTACTTGAAGTGGTATGGGGCGGTATATAAGCAGAACACTTTATATAAGCAGAACACTTTCATTCCAAAGGTTCTGTGGCTATCACCAAATGATTCAGTCATACTTAGGATTCTAACAGCATATTACTGATATTTTACTCTCCACTTACAGCAGGGGTCCTCAAACTTTTTGAACAGCTGGCCGCTTCACTGTCCCTCAGAACCTTCGGGGGCCGGGCAGTGGCAGTGCTAGTGGTGGGTCTGAGGAAACTGGTGGAGGCAAGCAGTGGCTGTGGTGGTGGTGGGACTGAGGGAATTGAGGGGAAGAGGTAAGCGGTGGTGGCAGCGGCAGCGAGGGAACCAATGGGAGGAGGGTTGGGACAAGTGGTGTTGGTGTTGGTAGCAGCAAGGGAACCGAAGGGAGGAAAGTTGTGGCATGCGGGGGCAGAGGGTGATGGAATTGATGGGGAGAGGCAAGCAGTGGCTGTGGTGGTAGAGAGGGGCTGAGGGAACCAAGGGCGGAGGCAAGTGGTGGTGGTGGCAGCAGCAAGGGAACTAAGGAGGAGGGTTGCAGCAAGTGGTGGCAGTGGCGGTGTAGGGAACCAAGGGAAGGAGGGTTGGGACAAGTGGTGGTAGTGGTTGCGGGGAAGGGAACTGAGGGGGAAGCAAGCAGGGGGAGCTGGGTGAGGGAACCTTGGGAGGAGGGTTGGGGCAAGCGGCAGTGGCAAGGAGGATGAGGCGGAGGGGGTGGTGGGCAGAGTGGGTATGCTGCCGAGGCCACGCATCACTTCCCCTGGGCTGCTGCTGCTGCAGCCACCACCATGTCTTCACTGGCCAGCTGGAGTGCCACTGCCACTGCCACCACTACTCCTCTTGGGTCCGCAGCTGCTCCTCCTGTGCCCAGGAGTGCAGGCAGATCAGAAGTGCAGGGAGGTGGCTACATCACCTCTCAGTGGTGGCTTGACAGCTGTCCTGGTGCACTCTATCTGGGAAGCTTGCTGCTGCAGCTCCCTCCTCCTCCTCCTTTCATCCCCTCCACATGACAGATACCACAGGTTATCTCCACCTCTGTCCCAGCCTACCTCACTACTCTTGGGATGGAAGGATGGAATGAAGGAGAGGAGAGGAGGTTGGCCCAGGTTGGCCCATGAGTGATCTCTCCAGAGCCCACAAGCTATAGTGTGAGGACCCCTGACTTAAACAATTGAGAAAAGCCTGTGTGGTTCAGAATTACATGAATGCAAGAGTAATACTGATAATGCTAATAATGAGACAAGTACTGTATCACTCTACTCTTGTCCTTCATTTCCAGGATTCTTGCTGTTCTTTCCCTTCCCCTTTCCTAAATCATGTTGTGAACAAAGACTTCCTGAATCAATTGACCCTGTTTGTAGCATTATTAATTATGCATACACAGAGTTTTGGGGTACAATCATCTCTGGTCCCAGGCTGCGTGTCTCTGTGAGTGAGTGTCTGCGTGTCTGTGTGTGTCTCTCTGTGTCTCTGTCTGTCTTCATGAGCTGCGTGAGGTATGTGTGTTTGTGAGTGTCTCTGTATGTGTGTCTGTGATAGCTGCCTAGGACCCAGAGGTCTAGTCTTTATTGATAACAGTAACACAATAGGGCAGAGGAAGAGACAGAGGAAAGATGGTCACATATGCATTCCATCAGTGGGGGGAAGAATGCACCTTATCTGGGAGGAACATACTTGGCTAGTTATTGATAAGGACAGAGAGGAAGGGGATTTTGGGCCTGGGTCACGGAGCAGATGTGTCCTGATATCCTGTCATTGTTTTCCTGGCATTGCCATCTGCTTTGCCGCCTCCTTGAGCTTAGTAGGTCAGCTCAGGGTCAGCTTAACCACACACACTGGGTTCATGCTCAGTCTCTGGAAATCTCTGGAAAGCCAGGCCTTCAGCTTCCTTGGGTGCTTGCCAACATATTGGGGTTCAGAGCCTATTAGGGGATGGAATTCCCACACCTGTTTCCCTCCAAAGTGATTGCAACCTCCATTAGAACCAAATAGAATCACAATCTTATTTCATTTGTGGATCGTGGTAACAACCATTGTTTCTGGTTAGAATATCATGAGAAACTTGGGTCAGGAAACCGAATAAATCATCAACTGCAGCATGTTGAGAAGGAAGGAGAGGAGAGCCAGTGTGAAGACAGTTTCTGAAATCCTGTTGAAAAAATATGCATGCAAATACAGTGGTCCCCCGCCTTTTTGTGGTTCATATACAAAAGGACCGCAGTACAGTGGTACCCCAAAAGTTTTTTCTCACCCACCCCAGTGCCAATCAGCTGGAGCCTGGGGCTTGAGGGAGAAAAAAGGTTTTAAAAGCCTGGACATTTTAAACCTTCCCCCCCTTCCCCAAGCCCCAGGCTCCAGCTGATTGGCACTGGGGTGGGGGAGAAAAAACTTGGCTCTGTTGCTTAAAGACATTTTAAACATTGTGCACTGCACCCCCAAGGCCCGACCCAACCTGCATCTGTATATTGCTGATTTTCAATGATTGCAGGTCAAATCAGGTCCCTAACCCCCATGCTAGATGGGGGGTTACTGTAGTACAACATTCACCGAGCCAGCAATTAAAGAATCACTGTTCCAATTCTTGGGGACATGTGCCAGAGAATCCCAGAAAGGGACTCTTGAACGGGTAGCTGGAAGCTCATCACTACTACCCTGTTTTGCCTTCCACTTGTGGAAGAAACCAACAAGATTACAGATAGCATAGGATCACAATATTCACATACACACCAATTTAATAAACAGAGATACATACTACTGATGAAGGGATTTCTTCCGGTAAACCCAGAACAAAATGTTTGGCACATCTCTGCCCACAAGTATATATTTCTAAGAAAGAAAACTGTCTGCTGGCTCCAAAGCAAAACATGATTAGGCATTGTTCAGTTTAGACAGAGACTTTGCCATTGTATTTTAACCCTTTTCCGAGCTATCATGTGCCTCACTATACTGTGTCAATCTTTTTTTAAAAAAATATTTTTTTACTTTTACTTTTCACTTTTTGCTAAGTGATATTATCTTCCTACTTCGTTTTCGGAGACTGTCTTCCTTTCCATTTGTCTCCCAAGCAAAGATGTATAGGGCATACTTAAAGAAACTAAGCAAGATGATTAATAAGGACAGCACATTGAAGGCCATAAAGCTGCCCCTTCTCCTTCATCTGTTCCCTTGGTGCAGTGATTAACCTTTGAGTTTATGAGTATTTTTGCACTTGCCTGAGATAAAGTATTTTATGAGTTCTTCCCTCCCAGGCAACTTGGATTAAACTTATCAGGTCCTGGAAGATAGTGGCCCATAATGGCTGTTCCCTCGGAAATCATATCTGCCTTCTCGCTGCATTATTGGAACATCTTTTGCACAAAACAGATGGAAACATCACGCTCAGGGACAAGACAACTTCTTAAGGTCACATTCCACATTCCTATGCATCATTCATGCTTAATTGATTCCCAGCCTTACCTAATGACAGATTGTCATACATTATGAGGGTCGAGAATATGAAAAGATCATTTTTGTTTCCCCATTAATCCCCATTCTGAATGGCTCGTGTCTCAGCTAAACTTTCTTTGGCAGTGTGCTTGTGTAATGACAGATTGCTGCCATTCAATGCACAAATAGAGCAGAAACAGTGCTCTCTCTCTCTCTCTCTCTCTCTCTCTCTCTCTCTCTGCCAAATTCTACCCCTTGGTAACATAACACTTCACAGGTTTCCAGGTTTTTTGTCACCTTCGGGTGGAGTAGGGGGATAGGGTGGAATTTGCACTTCCTGGGGTGGAAAGGACAGATTTTTGAGATATTTTGTATAAGGTTAGAAAGATATACTGTTTGCAGGCCATTGGAATAGAATGCAGTCTACTCTTTGCCTGCAGTGGAATATGCTGCCACGGAGGGTAGTGGAGTCTCCTTTTTTGGAGGTTTTTAAGCAGAGGCTGGATGGCCATCTGTCAGAAATATTGTGATGGGGTTCCTGCATGGCAGAGGGTTGGACTAGATGGCCCTTGAGGTCTCTTCCAACTCGATGATTCTATGATTCTATGATTCATGTTCAGGCATCTCTGCACATTCACATCTAACATCATTTTCTAAACTGACACAAGAGAACTCAAAGGAAATTTCTATCTTGTCCAGCCTTGGGCCCTCAAAGCAGACAGACTAATAACTGTGCATGGCATTTGAACCTTTTCCAAATCTCCTAAACAGTTAGGAAAATTGAAATACCATGGAAATGCACAATAGACATTTTCAGAGGAAATTCTAACAGATACGTTAAATTGGCATTTCTCCTCTATTTATTCATGTATAGAGTTTATGAATACATGACATCTGAAGTGGCAGCCTTGGAGACAGTAAACACAATTTGCTTTCCAGGACCAGCCTGAGATATTTTTCTCTCTCTTAGCATGAAAATCCTTTAATCACCCAAGTCAAGGCTCATAATATCCAAATATAAGTACTGTCTTGACATTGGAGGGAAGAAACCACCATCTCTAGTTTTTTTTAAAAAAGCACACATTATGAAGGAAGTCTGGAGAAAAACTGTGGGTTTAGTAGCTTTGTAACTAAAAAGAGACAAAACATTGTTTCACTAGAGATGTATTCTTCAAAGCTACATGAAAATAAAGGGTCTCTTGTATACCTCTCGATGATCAAACAACAAAGGAAGTTTATTTGTATCTTGCAGAGTTCTGAAACCTCATTGGGTAATACTCAAACATATAGTATTTTTTCTTGTATAAGACTATATTTTTGTCTAAAATTGTTCGACTCAAAATTGAGGGTCATCTTATTTTTAAGTGTAAGCCAAGGAAAAAACTACTCAGTTGTGAAACTGTAATTTTGGGTTGGAAAAGTGGGGGTTGTCATATACATGGGGGTGTCTTATAAATAGAAAATGCAGTACTTTCTTCTTCTGGTACTTAGCTTCTGATTGTGAGGATGCCTCCTTGTGCAATATGGCTCAGTGACTCAGTTCAAAATGCATATAAATCATAGTAATTTGTGGACAAGTGTTTGCATGAAATGCTGTGCCACGTAGTCTGTTGCAATGGACATTTTGCTGCAGTAAAGGTTGTGGGTATGCTGAGAGTTTTGGAACAGATTCTTAGCAAAAGCACATACTTTGGTGGCAGAAATTTCCTGTTTTTTAAAGTATCACTTTAAAAAACACAGGTATTGTGAGCCCTGAAGAATTGTTGGTGGTCAGAATAGACAATACAGCACTAGACTTTGATATAAAGTGCCTACTTATTTTCCAAAAATCCTATGAGCTATGATGAACTGCATTAGCATACCATAAACAAAGGCATGTATAGTTGTATACTACTGTGCAGGCTAGATTCATGGCCATGCATAATTAATTACTCTTTTAACCACTTGATCCCATTGTTGCTAACTTTTCCAGTGATGAATGGCAACATAAAACATTTAACATGTACTTTAACATGTTTGATGTTGTTGTCACCCACTAGGCCTGTGCCAGTTACCAACTTCCCTGGGGATGGTTACTGTTAGCAACCATTATAAGGTGATTGTTTTGATGAACCCTCCTATGATCTTCTTTCCTCCCATTCCTATGTTTCTGAGTAGATTAGCTCCTCCACATTTACCAGGACTCCCTTCACTAGGTTGTTTGTTTCCTTACATCATCCCTCAGGAAGATAAGGGTCTGATCTAAGAAATCTCACAGTCTGTATAATATTTGTTTTTGTTGTTTTAGTGGTCTCTGAAGGTATAGCCTACTTTTACATTTTTATTTTCTACTGACCGCATGGCTCCCTTTTATTTTTATAGTAATGAAATATCTCTCAGCCTTCAGAATGTACATCCACTAAATGAAAGAATCTGGAAGCCAATTGGCACATCATCAGCTTGGCTTGAATAATCTAAACTTTTCTTTCTTCCATTCTTCCTCTTTTTCTGATTTCTTCTTCATCTCTCTATTCAAGGTCTCAAAAATATCTACATATTCCCCATGCCATATTTTTTCCACTGTGGCTGGCAACAGGTGATCCCCCTTATGACAACAACTTATAGGCATATTGCTGGGCTTTACTTGTGTACTGAGGGTTGGCAGAAGCTTAGGCACCCCACATGCACAAGTTCCTATCTGGGGTGTTTGAGATGCCAGCAAGGGCAAAGTCATGGAGACCAGCACCACCCGGTACCTGGTGACCCAAGCCCCCATAGACAGTGAAGTGCCTGGTGTAACTTTTGCCTCACACGGTTTGCCTCACAATTGATTCCATTGTTGGACCCCTGCTGGTCAGTTCATGTTGTGACAGCATGATGTCTGTCTTGCAAGGATCACTGCTTACCTGTGATTCTGTTGCTCCTGAACTTAAACCACGAGCCAACACTACCTCATCTTGAGTCTGCATACATGAAGAAGCCAAATAAGGCTGCCACCTCACCATTGTCTCCACTTTTGGGTCACAGGGGAAGCCAACATGGATGAAGCTCCAGCCGGTCCAAAAGTCTCTCTTTCCAAAAAGGTGCTCCATTGATAACATTCATTCACCCATTCTTTTAAGCTTTTCCAAGTTTTTGTGCCTTAGACTCTCTGTGTGACTCCCATGTTGTAAAGGACCCAGCCATCCGCTTTGCCCGCACTCTCTTTTTTCAACACAATCAGCTTTTCTCATATGACTCTGTAATCAGGCCACTCCTATCTTCAGAGGAGGATATTAGAGGAGGATATTAGAGGAGGAGAGCAAGCTGCTGCCATGCTTAGCCTGTTGTATTCCTTTACCTTTTCTTTGTCCCTTTTTGGATGCCATGGCTCACTATACTGAACTACCCTCTTCTGCTGCAAGCAGCTATTGCCCTCTTGCTCACCTTCAATACATTGTTCATTTACCAATTTTTATTTTTACTTTTTTATTGTACATAACCTATATATCACCCCTTTATTATTTTATTCTTCCCATTATTATCATTTTAACATACCCCTCCTTTATCCCTTATCACTTAACAACCCCCTAATACTCAGAGGTGTTATAGACCTTAAAGTTGCACACAGCACCCTCCCTCTTCCCAAAAAGCTTCACATGAGGCTTGCTGATTTCACTTTCATTCTTTTGCTTCCTTCTTTTTTTTAAAAAAAAATGCTTATTTTATGTTTTAACTTGAGCTCTGAATTTCTCTACTGTGAGCTTGTGCTGCTGCACTAGCCTCCAAGTCCACCATCCAAAGCTGCACAAAGCCATGTAGCAAAGCAGAAACCACCCATTCTTGTGCTATCACCCATCTCCCTGTGCTGAACCACAAAGAAAGAGGATGTCACAGACATGAACAGCCATTTTGTAGGCTGCCTTGCCCCTGCCAGCCAGCCCTGTAGCATGTGCTTTTCCTGCCTCCATGTGCATGGGTGGGCAAAGAAGCTCCACCCCAGCCAGTTGCCATCATGAAGGGGCCCTTCTGGGGTATTTGTTTTTTCAAACTCCCTTGGCAACTGGACACCACTTTGCAAAATTTTCCCTAAACTGTCTCCATCTGTTTTGAGGGCTCCTGGCCTGACACCTTTATCACCACTACCATGTTCTAGAATGGGACTAGGAAGCAGAGCAGTGGACAGGTTGCCAACATAGTTAATGCTGTTGACACTTCCAGTTGCATAGAAGAATGGGAGGTGATGCTTTGAGGAAAAAGATTAAAGCCTCCCTCTGGCAAAAAAGTGCTGATCAGCCCACACTACAGCTGATTGGTGCTTGAGTAAAAAAACCCATCTCTTCCGGGAGGCCTTTGGCGACCTTTTTTTTTTTTTTTTTTTTTTTTTTTTTTTTCTTTTCTCCCCTGCCATCGCCATGTCTTCTGAATGATATTTTTATCAGAGTTTTTTAGATAGTACTCAGGAACACTATCTGGTTTTTAACTATATTGTGTGTATTGTTTGTCTGTTTTATTGTAATTGCTAATGCCATTTTGGCTTTGTAAGCCGCTTAGAGATCTTCTGATATTAAGCGGGATATAAATACAATAAATAAATAAAATAAATAAATAAATAAAGCATGCCACAACTACGGTTCATGGCGAGCCCTACCACTTGGAAATAGTTGAGAAATTTCTTCTTCCCCTAAAAGTAAAATAGTAGCTCCTTATCTTAGTCACTCATTCAGTCAGTCATTTATTAAACTTATATACCAACTGGCTGACTTGAGACTGCTCTTTCTATAAACAATGTGGAGAAATTTGAAAATTCATTTGTGAATACCTTTCGCATAGACTCTTCTGCATCACTTAGTCTGCAGCTGGACAAGTAGAAATTTTAAACAGTGGAAATGGCACATAATAATAATAATAATAATAATAATAATAATAATAATAATAATAATAATAATAATAATAATAATAATAATAATAATAATA